>SJYX01019015.1:219562-235843 GCA_006410675.1 Oreotragus oreotragus | reverse complement strand
CCATCAACTCTGGAAGCAGATCATGGGAACTTTCTGAATCTGGGCCCCTGGCCAGAAGGCATTTATAATCAGACATGGAGCAATCATTAGAGCAGAAACAATAAATCAGAACAGCACCGAGAGAACTCCTCAGCGCTGCTCCCGCGAGTGGGAGTCCAAGGAACAGAATGCTGGCAGGCCCAGGGCCGCCTGCCCCGCCGCACACAGGCTGTGTCCCCAGACACAGTCTACTAACGAGTCGGTGCCGTGGTTTTGCCTCACACGTGTGTGCTGCAGGGCCCGGGGCGGCGGGAAGTGGGGGAGTGGGCGGGGGCAGCAGGGTGGGAGGGGTCTCCCACTAAAGCACCTTCAGAGTCAGGCCCTGGAGAGGTGTGGGGTCTGCCTGGGGAAGTGAGGAGTCAGAAGATCCAGAGATTTGGGAATCAAAAGACCTGTTAAGGGATCAGAGCAAGTACTCCCTTCTCTCTGAGGCTCAATTTCCTTGTCTGTAAAATGGGAATAATAGTCTTCCCCATCTTCAACTGGGTAACAGTGAAGATTAACATGTTAAACAGAGTCAGAAGCCTGACACATACTAAGTGTTTCATGATGTCAGCCCTCCCCCAGCTCCTTCCTTCCGCCCTCTATCTGTGTAGTCCGTATAGCAGCCATTAGTCATCTGTGACTGTTTAAATTTAAACTCAGTTGAATGAAAACATTTCGTTTCTTCATTGTCCTAGCTCATTTCAAGTGCTCGGTAAGCCGACATGTGCCAGGTGGTCACTGCAGTGGGTAGCGCGAGTACAGAGCATCCCCATCGTTGCAGAAAGTTCTCTGGGCCAGGGCTGCCCCCGATCTACCACCTGGGAGGAGTGTGTTCCAGGAGCCACTCATTGGACCTGGCTCTGGGCTCACAAAGATGACAGAAACTCTGCCCTGGCCCTCCTTCCAGGTGTGGTGGAAGCACACCTTCCACCAGCAGAGATGAGCAGTGTGAGAAATGCCAAGAGGCTGGGCCAGAGGAAGGGCGTCTAAATGGGCCTCAAGGGAGAAGGCTCACCGGAGAAGGCCTGAGCTGGCAGGCCAGGGCCGCAGGGTGGAGAGTGACATTCTGGGTGGAGCGTCGGGGGCACAGCAGCACTCCCACACCGTGTCTTAAGGGAAGCCACAGACCCACCAGGATCCACGGAGCAGGGACACAGCCCTGCTTAAGGGAAGCCACAGACCCACCAGGATCCACGGAGCAGGGACACAGACCTGCCTGTTGGTAGGAGGGATGGCGAAGGCTCTGGGGCCACCCTTGATTGGCTGTGTGACATCCCAGCATGTCATCTGTTACCCTCATCTGTCCTGTGTCGTCACCATAAGGCAGGCTTCATGAGGGCTGAGACCTTTTCTCTTTTACTCACAGCTTTATCTCCAGCACTTAAAACAGTGCCCGATACATAGGAGGGATCTGAACAGTGGACAAGTGAGTGAAAGAATGAAGGAATGGTTATGTGCAGAACAAGCAACTTATGCTAAGTTTTAATTCCTTATTTGAAAAAAATGGAGATGCCTTCTCTTTTGGAGTCCTAGAGTGTTCAAGAACAGGGCAAACTTTAGAGGGCCTCCAACTCAGCCCTACTCAAGGCCAGACCTTTCTCTTCCCCTCACCAGTGGCCATACTCCTTGTGTTTCCTCCACCTGGACAGGTGTGCTGAGAAGACCTGGGGTCTGTGGGAGCCCCTGAGTCATCAGATGTAGGATCTGGTCCCACCTGTGTTCACAAGTTGCTGTGGGATCCTGGGTGAGTTTCTTTCCCTCTCTGGACCTCAGTCCTATTAGTAAAGTGAGAGACTTGGCCCTAGATCCTATTCCAAGTGTCTTGGGCCTTGGAGAAGAGGACTCTAGGAGGGAGAAAGACCTGGGACTGAAGCCTCAAGGTGTGTTTTCTCAGCATAAGGGATGCTGTGGGGAGTTGGGGGACCAGGGGACAAACATTAATCTCCATCCGTATGCCACCAGTTTTCGAACAAAGATTCGTGTGCATCTCCCTCCCATCACACTGTGAGCTGGGAATCTCCTTTGTCCACCAGCCGCCTCTGAGGGCAGAGTGGTGGGCGGGGGATGGGGGGGTGGGGGTCGTGTTAACCATCACTGAGACAGCAGTTCCCTTCCCTCCAACCTCCCAAACAGCCAGGGCCCTTGTTCTGACTCAGGACACGGAGCTGGGGCGGTGCTGGAGGCAGCGAAGAACATAGCGTTGATCCAGAGGGATCAAGGTGCAGATACCCAGAAAAACCCCACCCCCGCCCCCCAGGAAGGGACCGCGCACTTTGCTGCTGCCTGTCCTAATCTCAGGGGCTCAAACGTTGTCAGAGCCAACACTTCCCTCATAAATCACCGGCCTCCTGGTCTTTTTCTTCTTTGGCGTCTTCTGTCAGACACCAAAAGGCACTCAGGAAATTGGACCCTCAACCTCGGCTGACCGTGGCTCAGGATCCACCTTCCAGGAGGGAGGAGGGGAAGGTTGTGGTGTGATCTCCAGGAACTGGGAGGGTCTGTGGCTCAAACAGCCTGCACTCCACACCTGAGTGCCCACCTGGCTAGATCCTGGGGAATCAGAGATGGGGGGGAGGATTGGTCCCCCATTACTCCCGAGCATGGCCGTAGAGGCGGTGAGTATGTGAAAGGGTGAAGACAGAGGGAGCGGGAAGTGAGGTCTGCACAGTAATCTGCTATCTTCATACTGGAGTTTGTGCAGTGAGATGGGATTTTGGCTAAAGGAAGCCGAAGGATGAGAAGCAGCAGGAAGAGTGTACAAGGGAATAACATGTGCCAAACCCAGAGGCAAAAGAGGAGAACCAGGGAAGGCTCCCTGGAAGAGAAGGTACCCCTTTGGAGTCTGAATGGGAGGCCTGGGGAGAGGGCATTCCAGATAGAAGGATTGAAGTGGGCAAGGGCATGGGTGTGTGAAATGCCACAGGTGTGTGAGCATGTGTGTGTGGCAGGGCAGGAGCAGAAAAGGCCAGCAGTTTGGGATTGGCAAGCCAGTGGGGAAGGTAGTTCTCACGGAAAGTCTGGCGTGCCACGCTTGAGTTCTACTCAAAGATCTGGAAGTTTGTTGCAAAAATTTAAGCAACAGGGAGCTATAGACAGATATGTGTTTCCAATGGGCTTCTCTGATTGCAAAGGAGCTGGACAAGGACAGGCTGGAGGTGAGGAAACAGGTAAGCTGTTGCTGGTGTTGCTCAGCTCCAGCTGCTCACAACACCCAGAGTGCCCGCACTGGAGCATCTTTCATGTGGCATAGCCCTGTCCAGCCCACTCATGAACAGCCCTGCTGAGGCAGGCCCTGTGCTGGTCCCCGGCATATGCAGGGGAGGGCTCGCCCCCAGGCGTGCATCCAGGGAGACGACGGCAGCTGTATGGAGCAGAAGGCAGGTGGTGGTCCCAGGTGCTGTGACACTGGTGCTTCCGTGAGGTTCAAGAGCACAGGAGGGAGACTAGAGTTTTCTGTCCATTCAGCAAACACAGGGTCAGTGCCTGCTCTGTGTGCTGCACTCCAGGAATAAAAAGCTGAGCATGTCGCAGGAGTCTTGGCTCTTGAGCTTACAGTTTAGTGGGGGGCAGGGGATGTGGGGGCTGATAAATTCCCAGGCAATTGCAGTACTCTTTGGGGAAGGATGTGATGAGGGGACAGCACAGAACGGGGTGTGGAAATAGCCAGGAATTCAGGGAAACAGTGACGGGACTAGAGTGAGTGAGGTGTGAAGACACCTGAGACTCACAGTGTAAGGAGGTTCACTCAGGATCATGCAAGTGCAGGCTGGGCCCCTGCGAGCTGGGGCCTCTGTAAACTTTGTGTTCTCGGTGCCTCATTAGCCTCACCTTAGTCCTGGCCCAGCAGGGGAAAATTTGTGTCTAAACTAACATGTAGGCTGAGACACCAGGTTGAGCAGGAATTCGATGAAGGGGAGGTTTTATGGAAAGAGCATAACTGGTAAGGGGAATAGTCTATGCAAAGACCCCGAGGCAAGAGGTGCCTGCTCAGGGACCTGTCAGTCATCTGGTCTACTAGCCAAAGGGTCAGAAAGTGAGGCTGAGAGGTAGCCAGGGCGATATACATTATCAGGGAGTCAGCATGAAGTTCCTGAGGCTGAAGGTGTTTGGCTGAGCAGAACCCAGGCAGATGAGAGTGGGAGAAGTGAGCATTCCTGAGCTCAGAGTGAGGCCCTGAGGGACTGCTCAGCCACAGAGTCATCAGACTGACCCAGCTGGGTGCTGGGTGCTCTTACCAAGCTGTGGGCACCTGTCTTCACACTGGCTTTTTGCTGCAGGATTTGATTGGGAACATCTCAGAATTTAAAGGATAAAGGAATCTAAATTTTAAGAGCCTTGCTTACCCTGTCTCCTGTTCTTCCCCCTCCTATCAGTTCAGCAATTGTGTCTGTGTTGTTGGAGATAGAAGCAGTCTTTTCACAGACTCATGGTCATAGGGTATGGGATTTGGAAATAGTGGAGGTAGGGAAGGTAAAACTTTGAATGCCAGATGTAAGGTATCTGATATGTCATTTAATTTTAATCCTCAACGTATTCATTAAAGGTAGCCATTATCATACCCACTTTAAAGATGAGAAAACTAAAGCTCAGAGAAATTTGCTAGCTTTCTCCCAGGTCATAGATCATATTATGGCAGAGGCAGGATGTGAACTTAAGTTGTCCTGATTTCAGCTACAATAATCCTTCATTTGCACCACACTGCAGCCAGGGCCTATGTCCTCACCTCAGTTGAGTTCAGTTCAGTTGCTCAGTCATGTCTGACTCTCTGCAACCCCATGAACAGCAGCACGGCAGGCCTCCCTGTCCATCACCGACTTCCAGAGTCTACCCAAACCCATGGTGATGCCATCCAACCATTTCATCCTCTGTCGTCGCCTTCTCCTCCTGCCCTTAATCTTTCCCAGCATCAGGATCTTTTCAAATGAGTCAGCTCTTTGCATCAGGTGGCCAAAGTATTGGAGTTTCAGCTTCAACATCAGTCCTTCCAGTGAACACCCAGGACTGATCTCCTTTAGGATGGACTGGTTGGATCTCCTTGCAGTCCAAGGGACTCTCAAGAGTCTTCTCCAACACCACANGCATCAGGTGGCCAAAGTATTGGAGTTTCAGCTTCAACATCAGTCCTTCCAGTGAACACCCAGGACTGATCTCCTTTAGGATGGACTGGTTGGATCTCCTTGCAGTCCAAGGGACTCTCAAGAGTCTTCTCCAACACCACAGTTCAAAAGCATCAATTCTTTGGTGCTCAGCTTTCTTTATAGTCCAACTCTCACATCCATACATGATTACTGGAAAAACCATAGCCTTGACTAGATGGACCTTTGTTGACAAAGTAATGTCTTTGCTTTTTAATATGCTGTCTAGGTTGGTCATAACTTTCCTTCTAAGGAGTAAGCATCTTTTAATTTCACTTAGTAACTGTATAACCTTCTGCAAGTGGCTTGTTCTGAGTGAGCCTCACTGGTAATATGAAGGGGCTAGACTTGATAGATAAGAACAAGACTTTTCAAACTTCGCTCTGCACGGGAATCCCTGGGGACTTCAGTAAAGTCTGTATGCTCATTCAGAAGAACTGAGGTGGGGTCCAAAGAGGCAGCCTTTCTGACAGGCTCCCAGGTGATGCCGATGCTTCTGGTCCATGGACCACCCCTGGAGTGCCAAGCTCTGGACCATCGCCCAAGGCCCACCTATCCACAAAGACTGACTCCTGCTGGGGAGAGGAGCTGAAGCGCTTCTCAAACCAAGATCATTCCTGCAAATCCTTTCCATTCCATTCAGCTTCTGGGCAGAGGTCAGGATAAGTAGAACATCTCCTGCTTTATAGAAGAACCAGAGGCTCAGAGAGGGCTCAGGGCTTGTCTACTCCTGGCGATGCCTGGCCATTGCTCTTCCCCACACTTCCTTACTCTTGGAGGGCTTTCTCCCGTCTGCAGCCTTTTCTTCTAGGACCTCCCAATGTGGACGGCCCCACATTTTCCCTCATGGGGAGGGCCCTCCTGACGAAGAAGCAGCACCCTAAATGCATGCTGGGTCTTCAGCCTACTCCTCCCCTGCTGCCTGTGGGGCCTGAGAAGGGTGTGGCTCTCTGGAGGGAGGTGCTCATGGAGAAGAGTAAGGCTCCCCACTGGGAATCTTGTTCCCAGGCCAGCCAGGCACTGCCATGATCACACTCCCAGCCTTGGCTTCGAGTTTGTTGACTTGGAAGGTAGAAGGCACCGGAAGAGTGGATGTTTGAGAATGGATTTGCAGGCCTCGTATTTGCCTGTATTGTCAGGGAGACGGGGTTGCAGGACTGAGTCACCCAGGGCAGGAAGGCTGCACCTGGCACCTCTGGTGGTCTGAGCCCACCCAGCCTCAGGGCCACTGTTCACCCGGGCCAGGCCTCCGCTAACTCAGCCCGTGCCCCCACCGTAGCCCACGCTAGTCTCCTTCCTGGACTGCCGTTCTCAACCTTTGTCCTTCCAGGCTCTCCAGCGTCCTTCCAGGGGGCTTCCCCCGCTCCCACCTCCGCCTCCGCCTGCCTCCTCTGTGAACTCGGCCTCCGCCCAACAGTCCAGCATCTGCCTGCCGTTGTACCTTGTGTGCATATGAACTTCATGGACTTGCTTGTGGGTGGATCTTGGTTTCCTTCCACTTCCTGAACCTGGGGATTCATGTTCAAACTGCCTCTGCCTCTCTCAGCCGAGCACACAGTCATCACTTAGGAAAGGCTGTTAGGGTGGGATCGCTGAAGCCCAAGGCGCTGGAGGAGGTGGGACAGGGCAGAGTGGTCTGCGCCTGCAGGCTGTGGTGCAGCATGCCCTGGGGACGCCACCTCGGCCTCCTTCCTCTATAAATATGTTTGGAAGCTGGGGCCCACCCTCCACCCCCTTCACGCTCCCCAGTCCCCCTGTACACAGGGCTGTGGGGTAGCAATGGTTGTACCTCTCCACTGGGAGGGACCTGCCATCCTGCTCTGGGAGCAGCTGGCAGCTTCTCAGTGCCCTGGCAGGCTCAGATGCAGCGTGTGTGGTGTGCAGGGGCGAGGTCACATGCGGCGTGTGTGGTGTGCAGGGGCGAGGTCACATGCGGCGTGTGTGGTGTGCAGGGTCGAGGTCACAGAAGGACAGGCTGGCCTCGGTCTGCTCGGGCTGCAGTGCTGCTGAGCGGGGGCGCCCTGTGCTCTTCTCCAGATGTGGGCACACCTCTTCCTGGCTCCTGCAGCCAAGGAAGGGGCCGTGCCTTGGCTATGGGGCAAAATCACAGAGAAGGAGAGCTCAGGCCCTCTCGGTGCTAAGTGGCTAGGTATCATCCAGGTCCTGAGGGTCCTGGGGAAGCAGCATCTGATGCCACCCAGATAGGCACCCAGGGCCCTTCCATTCTCTGACCAGTTCCCACCATGTCCTCCTTGACCCCTAGCTGGGGTGGGTGCTCTTGGAACCCCAGATGAACTGCCGGACAAATGGTGCCTTCAGGGCAGTAATTTGCCTGCACTTTTCCCGAAAGAGGAAAAAAGTAACCATGTACAGAACAAGTCAGCTCAAAGCCTTCTCCCACTCCTCCGCTTGCACAGCTGCTTCTTTCGGTGAAAGAAGGCTCTTCTGGGTCTCAGCAGAGGGCTGGTGCTCCCCTGCCTGGAGGTGGGAAGGGCGCGGGCCGCGTGGTCAGTGCTGGTCCTTTGGTGCCTAAGAACCAGCGGCGGTGAAAAGGGCAAGGCTTTCCCTGCGACCAGAGGCGGGGCTCGGGCTCGGTCTGGGGCCAGGGTCAAGTGCCAGGTTGTGACCCCAGATGGCCTTGATTCCACGGAGTCATCTAGCCCAGGAGGTAACTAAATCATTCCCTGAATATTTCCAGCAAACCGACCTGGCCCTTTTGAAATGTCAGCCTCCCTACATCATAAAGGAGGACAGAAGCCTCTCTTGATTCCAGTTTTTGTTGGCCCCCACCTCCAGTTTCTTCTTACTTTCCCTCAAAACATCCCTGTGCCGTCTCCGTTTTCTCACACATTCCATAACAACAGCACGAAAACAGACTTCAAAGCTCTATCGGCACTTCACAGAGCCGTCTTTCCTCTCTAAGAAGAACTGGAGAGGCATTAGGGAACTATTAATAAATTGAAAGGGGAATGCGAAAGAACAGGGGTTTGAAGGAGGACTTTTTGTACTTTATATTGAGAATAATCCTGGTCACTGTTTCACTTTATGAGAGTCAAGCACTGATCTCAGAGTGAAAGGCGAAAATACCTGCACTGTAGCAGCAGCAGCTAACACTTACTAAGAGCTAATAGCCTCCTCGGAGAAGGCAGTGGCGCCCCACTCCAGTCCTCTTGCCTGGAAAATCCCACGGACGGAGGAACCTGGTGGGCTGCAGTCCATGGGGTCGGGGAGAGTCGAACACGACTGAGCGACTTCACTTTCACTTTTCACTTTCATACATTGGAGAAGGAAATGGCAACCCACTCCAGTGTTCTTGCCTGGAGAATCCCAGGGACGGGGGAGCCTGGTGGGCTGCCGTCTATGGTGTTGCACAGAGTCGGACACGACTGAAGCGACTTAGCAGCAGCAGCAGAATAGCTTCCTAAGTTCTATCTTCTGGGAATTCTTTCATTTAGTCATCACTGAACACAGTCCAGAGACATAGTTACTCCCACTGTCCACACTGCAGATGAGGCTGGAGCCTCAGGGCCTGGTTGGGTTTAGATTAGATCTCAGAGGGCACGGGAAGAGTCAGAGCCTCTCAGCTTATTACCTTCGCAGTAATATCTAAAATAATGTTTGACCAAATATCTGAGTATCCAGCCAAAAATAACACAACAAATTAGCATCACATTGCTTCCCGTCTGAAGAATCAGTGGCAATGAAAAACCCCTCTCTCAGCCATCCTGTCAACATGATCCTCCCCGTCCTGTCAACATGATCCTCTGGCAGTCTTGAGGGATAGTCAGAATGGCCAGGATCCATTGTTTCATCCTGTAAACATGCTGCATTGAATTCTGACTTTGCACAAGGCCCTAGGTTAGTCTAGCAAGTCACCTGTAATCCTTTCCCTCCTGAGAATTCAGTGGTGAAGACGGACATTGAATGAATAGCTACCCAAATCTATCATTGTGTTTCCAGGTGATGAGTCCCATAAAGAATAAGACAGAGGCGTATGGGGACAGCTGGCATAGGACCCAGCCCAGGGCCAGGATTGGAGGGGCCTTCTCTGAGGAGGGGACTTCAGGGTCCAAGCTGAGACCTGAAGGATGGGCGGGGACCATGGTGGAGGAGAAGGTATCGGGCCAAGGAGCCATGTATATGAAGCCAGTGAGGTATGAAAGGGTTTGGAGCATTTGAGACTCAGAGAGAAGCAGGCAGTGAACACAGGTTGTGCAAGGGAGGGAGGTCCTGTTTGAGGCTGCAGAGGAAGGCAGAGGCTGAACCTTGAGCTCTCTAGGCCCTTCCAGGATCTCTACCTTCAGCTGAAGGGCACTAGGGAGCCCCTGAAATGTTTGAAGCAAAGGAGTCACATGAGCAGATTGGTCCTTTTGAAAAAGTGACCGTCACTAGACTGCAAAGAACAGACGGGAGGGGGTCAGAGTGGATACAGGGAGACCTTGGGAAATGGTTCTAGACTCCCAGCAGGGAGACCATAGGGACTTAAGCCCTTTGAAGCACCGTACAGAGGGACAGAAGAGGACAGATCTGAGGAACATTAAGGAGGTCAAATCCACGAAACGTCATGCTTGTGTAGATCTGGGAAGAGCAGGGAGTGATCACAGATGCACGCGATGATCCCCATTTTATGAATGGGCAGCTGAGGATCAGGGACCAGCGATTTGCCCAAGCTTGTGGACCAGCACCTTCGAAGCTCTGCAGCCCAGGCCTGTTGTGCTCTGCCTCTGTCTCGCTTCTAGCTGGCTCTCCTCCATGCAGCTGAGTTCTCCCTGGTGCTAATAAAGCCGAGGCTTAGGTTCCGTTTGTGATCCATCTTGTCCATTCCAAGTTCTTGACCTCAGGCTTCAGCCCTAACCCTGGGATTAAGCTGTGGCCTCCGCCATAGACTAAGCAATCCCCATCTGGCTCCAGAGCAGGCCCTGACCCTGGCCACCCACAGTCCCGGTCTTGGCCTCTGGTGAAGTCCTGCCCAGGACCCCTTGATTCTGTCACCCTCCAGACAGACAGTGAGCAACTGCTCTGTGCCCAGCACTGGGCTAGTGACACTCCAGCCCCTGCCCTGTGGTCAGTTCACACTGCTGTTTATCCAGGGAGCCAGAAGAGAGTGGAGATGCCAATAACCCCACCGGCCAAATGGAGAGCTGGTGGCTGCAGTACGACAGCAGATAAGGCATGACTTTGCCCTGGATCTGAACCCAGCCCTATTAGCTCTGTGGCCACGGGCAGCTTACCTTGCCCCTCTGAACATGTTTCCTCACTGTCAGCTGGGAATCCCAGGCCGTACTTTTCTAACTGAGGTGTGGATTAGAGATACTGTTTGTGTAGGGTATGTTGCAGGCTCAGTCATGTCTGACCCCCTCTGACCCCATGGACTGTAGCCCGTCAGGCTCCTCTATCTTTGGGGAGTCTCCAGGCAAGAATACTGGAGTGGGTTGCCATGCCCTCCTCCAGGGGATCTTCCCAACCCAGGGATAGAACTGGGGTCTCCTGCATTGCAGGCAGGTTCTTTATCAGCTGAGCCACCAGGAAAGCCCACTATAGATATGATATCCTTTACTATAATAGATTTGGGGGATGTTCAGGGTGACAGCCAGCATCTCCTGGCATTGAGTCAGTATTTCCAGCACACTCCCTTGTATAGAGTCGGTGCTTTGCAGAGGAAGGTCATGGAGCCAGGGATGGTTTTGGAGATGGTTGGCTTCACTGCCTGCCACACTGTTGAGCTCTCAGGAGCATCTTTGCACCATCCAGCTCACATCATCCCATCAGTTCTAACTTCAAGGGGACACAGCCAACACGTAACATCCAGTGAGCTTTAAAATGGAGTGGACACAGCACCCTGTGGGTGAGTGGGGAGAAAGCCCCCATCACAGAGACTCCATCTGGGACACCAGGAGGAAGACAGTGACTCTGTGTTTTCTCTCTTGTGATGAACGCTGTGCTGTCAGGCTGGCGTGTGCTGAGAGGAGTCCAGGAAGGGATTAGCAAGCTTCTTCTCAGCCTGCCAGCCCTCCCATGGGTTTGTCTTCCTGGACCGCTAGCCCTGGAGGCAGAGGGAGCTTGTGTTTTCGTATCTTTAGAGGTCATCGTCTGCAGTCTGGAAATGCTTCCACTTCTAGAAGTCCGTCATAGGTCAGACTGACCCAGCTGTTGGTCCTGGCTGATCTTTGATCTTTCATGCCTGGGGAGTCCAGAGATGGGAGATACGGACGGGTTTCACAAGCTCCGAGCACAGATGAAATGCTGAGGTCCAGTTCAATAGGCACTCAGCAAGTGTGTGGCCAGCCATGTGCGGTGCTGGGGATGCAGACCTCAGCGGCATCACTAGATTTCTGAAATAAAACCAGGAGTGTCCATGGTCAGTGCAGGCTGGACGGTGGGAGAGGCACTGCGCTTGGAGTCCAGCAGGGTGGGTTGGGGTTCGGAATACAGCGCTACAGCACTGACTCTGTGGCCTGAAGGGAAGCCCCTTCTCCTTCCTGGGCCATCTGCATAAGAGAGCTAGATCTTGTGGTGTCTCTCCAGCCCCTCAGGCCTCCCCCTGTGTCATCTGTTCATTAAGTCTTTCATTCCCAAAGCCCGTTAGGCACAGCTCTGTGCTGGGCACTGTGGAATACAGGGTCCTGTCCTCCAGGGAATGACAGTCCAGGACAGGGAGCTGCTGGGAACTCTGCACAGGGCACGGCATGACTGAGTTCTGCTTCTCTCTAAGCTTTTGACTACAAGTGTCTCGGCTACTTCCAGACACCAGACTCAGGCCCAAACCCCTCTTCAGAGCCATCCTGAGGATGCTTTCCTGCTTCCAGAGTGGCTTCCGAAGAGGCCACAGCTCCCCCAGCAGGTGGGTGGCAGCCTTCTAAGGGAATCTCCCTGCTTCCCCCAGGGCCACCTTGGATGGGCAGATCTCTTTTGGGAGGAAAATGCTCAGACTCAGAGTCATAAGGTCTAGGTCATACATCATTTTGACAGGGAAGGCTAGGGTCTTAAACCTATGGCACCTTGACCTTTGATTTTTCTGGGGATTAGGTCTGAAGGCAGGAAATCCAGAGACCTAGGGTAGTGGTGTGACCCTGGGGGTATTGCCTCCCCTCTGAATCTCACTGCATTCACTGCGCAAGGGAGGTGGTGACACTCCCTTCCCTGCCTTCCAGGGAGGCTGAGCTCTTACTGTGCCTGCTACAAGGTCCACATAACCTCACCCAGTCCTCAGGAAAACCCTATAAATATAGGCACCATGATTATTCCCATTTTGCTATAAAAATACCAAAGTCTCGCACACAACTGAGGGCTCCCCTGGTGGCCTAGATAGTAAAGAACCCACCTGCAATTCAGGAGACCTGGGTTTGATCCCTGGGTTGGGAAGATCTCCTGGAGAAGGAAATGGCATGTCCTCAGGAAAACCCTATAAATATAGGCACCATGATTATTCCCATTTTGCTATAAAAATACCAAAGTCTCGCACACAACTGAGGGCTCCCCTGGTGGCCTAGATAGTAAAGAACCCACCTGCAATTCAGGAGACCTGGGTTTGATCCCTGGGTTGGGAAGATCTCCTGGAGAAGGAAATGGCAGTCCACTCCAGTATTCTTGCCTGGAGAATCCTATGAACAGAGGAGCCTGGTGGGCTACAGTCCATGAGGTCTCCAAGGGTCAAACATGCCTGAAGCAACTAACACACAATTGGAAGTTGCAGACCAGGGTCTCGAAAGTACTTGAGTTTTCTGTGAAAGGGCTGTTCAGGAGGCTGAGTCTTGTCTGTTCTTAGCTCCCTTTCCATCTCCCTTGACCTCAGGCATTGCTTGTGCTCCATACCTAAGAGCCTTTGCAACCTCTCCACCCATTTAACTCCTCCCAATCTTCCTGGCCCAGCCCTGGCACGCCCTCCTCCAGGAGGCCCTCCTTGATATCCCACCTTCTGAGCTCCCCCAGTTCTTGAGAGTGAGCTGCATGTGGTGACACAGGCTGTGCGTTAAATGTGCTGTACTGGAAGGACAGATGACACAAGCTGATTGGACCAGTGACGTGGCTTGGGCACAGGGGCTGACACTGAGATGTAGGGGGCATTCTCCCTAGGGTTTTTGCCCTGTGCACAGGCCCTTAGGAACTGTCTAGTCCAGTTCTCTCATGTTACAGGTGGGGGGTCTGAAACCCAGAGACAGGCGGTGATCTCCCCCAGGTCACCTGACAGGGAAGACCAGACCCTGACCAGCATTCGAGTTCCTTTCCCCAGCTGCCCTGGAAGGGTCTTCAGAACGCACCTCTGCCTCTCACTGCCTCCCATGGACAGGACTGCAGCCTCAGACAGCCTCAGGAAAGACGTTCCTGTGTGGCTTGACATAGATTCCCTACAATGGAGAGATGTTCCCATCACCTTGGAGAGCTTGCCATGGGTAAGGCTAAGCGCAGGCTATTCACTCTCTACCCAGCCAGCCACTTACTCCTCATCGCCCTTTCATCTTTCATTCATCTCTTATTTACTTTATTTTCCACTTGTTCATGTAATCATTTATTCATCCACTTACTGACTGGCCCACTTATGCTCTTACTGACCCATTCATTCCTTTAACCAGCAAACACAGCAAACACAGAGTACCTAAGCGTGTGCTCAAAGGAGAGACTGATAATCAAACTGATACTAAAAACTGTAACCAAACACGAAATGATTGTTCTAGACAGTGGGCAGGCCAGAGGGAGTAAATGACTCAGGGGAAGTGGTCTTCAGGGAGACCCCCAGTGGAGGGCCTCCAAGTGGCCCCTGAGGATGACCAGGAGAACTGTTGATGAGAGAGAAGGTAGCACTGTCCCTTAGCTCCTGATGAGGAGCCACCTAGATCTTGAGCTGCCCAAGTCCCTCTGTCCCAGGCAGCCTGAGAACACGGAACTTGAGCTCCTGGACCTGCTCGCCTTTGGCCCCGACTCTGGCCAGGGTCACTGGTTCTCCCGGGCTGTGGGGATGCAGGGGGTGGTGAGTCTGGTTGAGTGTAACGAGCTGGATCCTCTCTCTCTCCAGCCCCATCTTGGATATTATGGGTTGTCTTCCAGCTGATTACCTGGGGCACATACTTCCACGTAGCCTTCTCTACTACTGGAAAGGAAGACTGAGAGAGAGGGAGGATTAGGAAAGTCAACAGCAGTGTCCTCATGAAGGAGGATGGCAGTCAAGGCCACTGGGCCACTGCGCTTGGCATCAGATAGACCTGGATTCAAATCCTGCTGGACTTACTTGTCATGTGACCTCAGATGGGTTCCTCTGAGCCCGTTTCCTTCTCTGTAAAATGTAATAGCATCTAACTTGCGGGATTGATGAAGGTATTTGTATGTCCATTCTGACTCACTGTAGGTACTCAAAATACGGTGGCTAATGTCTTAAGATGCGCTTGCTGCATAATTGTCGAGCTCTTCCTGCATGTTACATTGCCTGAAAGGTGCTCAGGGTCCAGATCAAGAAAGCGTTCACAGCCCAGCCACTGGGAGACACCTGGCCCTGTGCTTTCCATGCAGGGTGATTGAGCCTGGGTCTGAAGTCCCTAGAAGGCTCCAGAGAGAAGGTGACATTCTAACTTGAACTTGAAAGCTGAGTTAAGTAGGAGGTTTTCTTTTTCCTGAGTCCAAACAGCACCTCAGACTGCTGAATTACCTTATTCTGACTCAACTGAGTGGGAATAATAACTATTATGAGAACAAGGCAGGACAATGCATGTTAATAGGCTGTGTGATGGGAAAGAGCTACTTATCACAAACAAATAAGCAAAACCAAACCTGCTCCTCCTGACCCTAAAGTTCTTCCCCGTAGCACACGCGTGCATGCCAGCACACGCGTCATAAGGTCATAACAGGAGTTCAGGAGGACTCGCCCAGGAAAGGTCAGAAGGGAAGCAGCAACACTGGTTTTTCAGTTGTTGGAGCTTAGGAAGGATATTTCATGAGCGCTGAGGCAATGGTTTCTCTCCTTGCTGTACAGCTCCCCACCCCTCAACGGGGATGCTGACTGTGGCAGGAAAGACAGGCCCAGAGGGGTATCTTGGACATAGGCATTCAGCATCTCAGGCTCACCATGTGTGCCCTCTGGAGTCCAGCATCCGTGCCCCTACCTCCTGGAAGCCCTTCCTGACCTCCCCCAGGCCCTCCTTAGAGATCCTACCTGAAGGCTCAGACTCGAGCCTGCTTCGCCCAGGCTGCTTCGCCCTGACCAGGCACCATTTCAGGACCGCTGCTGCTTTCTAGGACTGCACTTCGGGAGCTTTGGCCCTGGATCACCTCTTGTGTGGCCGGTGTGCCCATCACAGGATCAGATCCAGGGCCTGTGGAACTGTTTGTTCCCAGGGTCTTGGTCCACGATCGTCCAGGGAAGTCTTGGGGCTGGCCTTTTGGGGACTGGACTCAGTCTGTGACGCCAAAGCTGGGGCTTCTGACTGTGATCCTGACTCTGCTCTGCAGAAGCTCTGGGGTGATCCTGATCAAATTACTTAGCCTCTTAGAGCCTGTGTCATCATCTGTAAAAGTTTTAACGCAAACATTAAACTGTGTCAAGAGCTGTAGCCAGCACCTGAGACACGGAAGGTGCTCTCAAGATGTGACTCGTCATCACCACTGGGCTGGGGCAGAGGAGAGCACTGAGAAGAGAGAATGGAAAGGAGAAGAAAGAAGAAAGGGGAGTGGGCACTAAAGGAGGGGATAAAAGGCCCCCAACCTGCCCCTTTCTCCTTCCAGCCCTGAGTTCTGGCTCTTCTCCAGCCATGTGGAATTTGTTGCCATGCATGCAGTTTTCTTCCACAGCCATTCCCTCAGCCGTTGCTTCTCACCTTGTTTGAGGTGTCGTTTTGCAGAGGCTGTACAATGCCCCCTCCTCCAGAAAGCCCTCCTTGACTGACCTTGTTCCTGAGCACCCCCCGCCCTGCATGCCTCTCCCAGCTCCCTGAGCTGCTGCCCTTTTCACAGCACTCATCACATGTCTGGTCTGTTTGCTCAGCTGTCCCCCCCGCCAGACAGACTATGAGCTCCTTGAGGCCAGGGCCCTGTGACTGAGACCTCTGCACAGTAGGGGGTCCTTGTGGCAGCTCAGTGGATGTTCCCGTGTTGAATGAGTGGACAAGTAGATGACTCTGAGGGGAGACGGGGAGTC
>SJYX01019015.1:143449-219211 GCA_006410675.1 Oreotragus oreotragus | reverse complement strand
GCTCCCACCCTGCCCGCCCCCCACCCCCAAAACAAACACAGTCGTTGCCAGAGAGCCAAAGGGGCTTGCAATGAAAAACAGGTGTCTCCCAGAGACCTGTCAGCCGTGGATGTGCTGCAGCTCAGGGTCACCGATGTGGACCAGGGGAGGGGCGGTGGCACTGCAGGGTTCCCCCTAGTGTTGGGCTCCCAGAGCCTGGCACGGGGCGCAGCGACCGCTTCATGCCCTTGTCCCAGGAGACTGTGACTCCCAGGACAGCCCCCTCCCAAGCCAGCAGAGCCAGGGAGCTCTGGGTCCAGATAGGCCGGCCCTGAGGAGACAGCTGAGCATGAATGCAGGCCTGGCCCTTGTTCCCTCTGCCCTGCCTTACCTAGAGTTCTGCCCCAGGGAGTGAAAGCGTAGATGTCCCAATCACCTGGCCTTCATCATTGCTTAATCCAAGCTGTGTGGGCCTAGGGACCTGATTTTTCCTTTAGAGGCTTATTTGACTCACCTGTAAAATGGGTCAGTAAAGAGTCTCTCAGTGGGTCGTGGAAGGAGACTGGGGGAAGCCGCTTGTGTGTCCGCTTGTGCAAGTGACCCAGCGCAGGGCCTGGAGTACAAAACACATGGATTATTAAAGGTAAGCCCCGTGCCTCTGGCTCTGAATCCATCCCTGAGGGACTATCTGAACTCAGGCAGGCATTTTCACCTCTCTGGGGCCTTTAGGAAGAGTCTCTGGCCTTTGACCCCTTCCCTGACCCTCTGAGGCCTGGCCTCCTGCACAGGTCACTGCGTCTCTGGCACCTCCCAGCCTCTGTGTGCAATACCCCTCAGCTTGGAAGGCTTTCCCTGTGTCTCACTCCTCTCACTCCCAAGACGTGCTTCCGGAGCAGCTGCTGTGCAGGGGATGTTCTGAGAACTCCAAATACACCTCCGCACAGACCCTGCCTGCCCCAGGCACTCCTGTTGTGGCCACCCTGCCCCGTGGTTTATCTGACTGTACTGGAGGCTTTGCATGTGAGCCTGTTCTCCCTATGACCGAGCTCCTGTGGGGAGGGACCACATCTAACCAGGTCCATACCCTCAGCACGGTACACAGAGGGTCACGTCTGTCTGTTCACCACCGACCCCCCAGCATCCAGCCGAGGGCTTGGTAGGCTCCCAGCCAATTCAGCTCCCCGCTGGCCCCTGATGGAGAGGGTAACTCCATCTCCATCCTCCCTGCAGGGCCACTTTGAGGTTCTGCTGACACTCCTTCTCTCCACAGTGGGGGCCGAGCCAGACACCCTGGAAGATTTGGCTGTGGAGGGAGAGAGGGTGGGTGGGTGCCAGAGTGGTCGTTGATATTTGTATTGGAAGCTGGTGCCTTGCATACCGGTGCTCACCCCTGATTTCAATTATCCAATTGCACACTGCTGCTAAAATTGCCGACGGGCAAGCACACTGGCTCCGAGCCCCTTTCTTCATTAATTCCAACCGTCCATCACGCAGCGCCCGGCACCCTCACCATCCCCAATGAGACCTGCTCCTCTCCCATGGCTGGCCCAGCAGAGTCTGTGCGGGTCACCAGGATGGGAACCCGAGAGAAGAGCTGAGAGCAGGAAATGCCCTAGGAAACACCTCTGTGATTGTGAGCCGTTTCGGGTCAGATCCCTCCCCTTCCTGATGCTCTGTTGTTGGCCTCATGCCTGCATCCTTGGGGCTAGTTCTGGCCTTTGGAGGCCTGGGCCAGGAGTCACTTTGGTAAGGTGACCATGAAGGAAGGCTTTTGTGGTCACTGGCTGGCTTCAGGGACACAGCCTGGGGTCAGGGCTCCCAGCTTCACCTGCCAGGTGCCGAAGTTTTTCCAAAAGTGACTTCCCCCCATTTTCAGTTATCCAGGTCCTGCCATAGGTAGAGTTTGTTGGGAACATTGGAAATATACAGAGAGTCTAGAAGCCTGGAAACAGGAGTTTTAGCACTTTCCTGAGGCAGGAGGCCATGTGGGGTGGTGGAGGTGTCACAGGATAGACAGGGAGGGAGGTCTGGGTTCCAGCCTGGCCTTGCCATTCAGTCATCTGCTGAACTTGAGCGGACTGATAGACTATGCCTCAGTTTGCTCATCTATAAAATGGCAGCGAGGATGTTATCATGATTAAAAGGTACCATTTGGCAGTGCAGGCACAGAGAAGGCTCTGTCTCCTTCTCCCCCTGAGTTCCTTTACTTCTGTACTGCTATTCTCCAGATGTTTTCAACCAGAAAGGACATGTCTACTCTGCTCCTGGAGCCAGGCGGTGGGGCAGCGTGATGGGAGAGAGGAAAGGGAGAGGGAAGTGGTAACTCTGCAGTGTATCTCTTGCTTTGATAGGAGTTCACATCCATGAGGTGCTGGCCACCCTGTGTGTTCCCACCTGGGTCTGCGCTGGGGTCTCAGGGGACAAGAAAGCAGCCACTTAGAATTTCACCCGTCGAGACTTCCCTGGCAGCCTGGTAGTCAAGACTGCTCGCTCCCACTGCAGAGGGTATGGGTTTGATCCCTAGTTGAGAACAAATATCCCACATGCCACAGGGTGTGGCAAAAAAGAAAAAATAATTCATCTGTTAAGGTCAGGTGGGAAAGGGGGACACCTGGTCTGAATATGGTGGGCATGGTAATGCCAGGCCAGCCACCAGCTGGATCTGCCAGACCAAAGGCATCCTATCGGGCATCTCTCTACCTTTAACAGTGTCACTTCAGTTCAGTTCAGTCCAGTCGCTCAGTCGTGTCCGACTCTTTGCGACCCCGTGAACCGCAGCATGCCAGGCCTCCCTGTCCATCACCAACTCCCAGAGTCCACCCAAACCCATGTCCATTGAGTCGGTGATGCCATCCAACCATCTCATCCTCTGTCGACCCCTTCTCCTCTTGCCCTCAATCCCTCCCAGCATCAGGGTCTTTTCCAGTGAGTCAGCTCTTCACATCAGGTGGCCAAAATATTGGAATTGCAGCTTCAACGTCAGTCCTTCCAATGAACACCCAGGACTGATCTTCTTTAGGATGGACTGGTCGGATCTCCTTGCAGTCCAAGGGACTCTCAAGAGTCTTCTCCAACACCACAGTTCAAAAGCATCAATTCTTCAGTGCTCAGCTTTCTTTATAGTCCAACTCTCACATTCATACATGACCACTAGAAAAACCATAGCCTTGACTAGATGGACCTTTGTTGACAAAGTAATATCTCTGCTTTTTAATATGCTGTCTAGGTTGGTCATAACTTTCCTTCCAAGGAGTAAGTGTCTTTTAATTTCATGGCTGCAATCACCATCTGCAGTGATTTTGGAGCCCAGAAAAATAAAGTCAGCCACTGTTTCCCCATCTATCTGCCATGAAGTGATGAGACTGAATGTCATGATCTTCGTTTTCTGAATGTTGAGCTTTAAGCCATCTTTTCACTCTCCTCTTTCATTTTCATCAAGAGGCTCTTTAGTTCTTCTTCACTTTCTGCCATAATGGTGATGTCATCTGCATATCTGAGGTTATTGATATTTCTCCTGGCAGTCTTGATTCCAGCTTGTGCTTCTTCCAGCCCAGTGTTTCTCATGATGTACTCTGCATATAACTTAAATAAGCAGGGTGACAGTATGCAGCCTTGACGTACTCCTTTTCCTATTTGTCCCTTCAAAATGTCCCTCTTTCCATGGGATCACCACTGGATACCTTACTGGCTTGCCCGGCTAAACCCTGTCTCCAGCACACAGGGCAGTTTGAAGAAAAGGCTGTGTGCTCCTTGGTGCTCATGGGTGGTGAGGAGAGAGGGGGTCTGTGTCTAGAGGAAGCAATGGGAGTGGAGCAGGGGAGCTACTGAAAGTGCAAGAACCTGGAGTCGGACCTAGGAAGAGAGGCTTGGGGAGGACGAGGTCACTTTCTCCAGATGTCTGCAGGGCTGTCCCACAGCAGAAGGGAAAGACCAGGTCACGGAAGCCAGAGCTGGGCCTGGTGGAGAAGCAGAGTAGAAGCAAGGAAGAACTTCTCAGGGTCAAGCTGCCCAGCCCCTGGGAGCATTGATCAGCAACCTGCCACGGAGGGCGTGCCAGTGGGAGCCAGTCTCCTGGCCCTGTAGAGAGGCGGGGGGTTCTGGGGTTAGCCATGCTGCCTGGTTGTCCTGAGCTCATTCCTGCTTTGTGGCCTCAGCCTGGTCATTTCCCGGCCATGACCGTCCATCCTCTCCCTGACCCGTGGTGGGGCGGTAATGGTTAGGGAGCGAGCAATGTGCCCTGGCCAGCCAGCCCCAGGACATGGCAGGCCTGGGTAGAGGGGGTTCGGGGCCTTGGAGCCCCCCTACCTCCCCAAAGTGACCAGGACGAAGCCCAGTGTCCCTTCTCCCCAGCCCTGAGCTGCCCCTTCAGCCCTCCTAGCATTTGGTAAATACCCTCCCAATGAGTTGGAGCTGGACTGCTCCAGGAAATGTTGTTACAAATTGTTTTTCCACCAGAGCACATACTAGATTTTCCATGCCACCTCCAGCACATTTTCGGGAAATCCCAGGTGGTGGTGATGGGGGCTGAGACCCTCCAGAGAAGCCGAGGCCCCAGCAAACCAAAAGACGGCTGGGTTTTATTTAATCATAAATGCATATATGTCTCAACTTTTGAATACTGGCAAGGGGGGGAAAAAAAAGCCCGGGCAAACCAAAAAAACACACACATCGCTTTACTTTGCAGTGTAATTACTCCGAATTCAGTTAAACCAACTTGCTGTAGCTAACTAGATTAGTTTACATCTTGTGGTAGAAAAAGAAATACAAATTACTTAGATTGCAATAAACCATGTTTTTCTAACTAAATAGATTAGTTTATATCTTGTGGCAAGAAACAAGGAGAACGGCTCAGAAATGCCTCTTGCTCCCTGCTGTCCCCTCGCTCGTCCAGGCAAGTGTGTTTTCTATGTGAACTATAGCCCCTGAACCCTGTGCCTCCCAACCCCCTCCTCCAAGAAATGGAAAGGACTGTGACTGGGAAAAAGAAAACCCAAACCACCTCCAGCGCAGCTGCCTTGAGGAGGCCAGAGTGCCCTGCATGTGCATGAGCTGCACAGATTCCATTCATTTTTATGGTTGTTTGCTTGCTGTCTGCCTACTCTGTGCTGGGCACGGGGCTGGGCACGGAGTGGGGCAGGCCAGCTCCACAGGCACGAGACCACCCCCACCCTGCATGCTTGTTTAAGGGCTTTGCTGTCACTGTTCTGAAATTCTTAAGAGTTTATAAATAGGGGGCCCTATGTGTTCATTTTGCACTGGGTGCTGTGCATTGGGCAGCTGGTCCTGGAGAAGAGACAAGGGATAGAGGAGGTGAGGGCCTGCCCTCTGAGACCATGTGACCTTACTGGGGACACATGGCACTCACAAGAGCGCCTCATCTCTTTCTGAGGCAGGGTCCAGTTTGGACCCAAGACCAAGGCTTTGCCTACGTGTGGCTGGTGTTTGTCAAATGGATGTTTGTCATAGAGAAGTGATGGTGTATTGCCCTATGCGATTCCAGAGGATTCTCTGGCCTTTTTTCCCACCTGGAAATAAAAGACATTTGGCCCCTACCCTTGTCTGTATTTTTCTATCCTAAAATGACCCAGAGATGTAAACAGTGCATGCGTGCTCAGTTGCATCAACCTCAGTTTCCTCATCTGTAAAATGGGGCTGTGAAGAGTACCCACCTCACACATTAAAGTGAGGATTATAGCAAGTATCTGTAAGTATTTAATAATGTTAACTATTATTTAGAGCATACCTAGCAGAAGAAATGTCTAGAGCAGAGCCAGAGTGGTGATCCACCTACTGTCGCCTCAGGAGGCTGGACTGGAAGATGGGGCTGGGGCGGCAGGAGAGGAGGCAGAGAGGTCAGGAAGCCCTCCCACACCTCAGCCCCTCTCTACCAGCTTCTGCTTGCACCCTCAGCCTTGTAGAGTGAGTCTGCTCCTCCTGTCTGGAAGCTGCATTTAGGGTGGAGCTGGCCAGGGGATGGCCTCCTTGCAGAGCAGGCATGGAAAAGGGCAGCAAGGGGCAGAGTTCCAGAGTACGGGGACTGCCGTCCCCAGGACTGCCTCAGAGGGAGGGTGGCAGCAATCGGAGTGCAGGCCAGAGGAGCTCGGAGGAGAGGCGACTGCATGAGGCGGGGACCAGGGCCGAGCCAGGAAGAGCCAGAGGTGGGAGAGACAGGAGGTGAGGCCCGAGAACAGGAGCTGGACGGCACGCTTTGAGCACCCCTCAGACCGCCAGGGTGGAGGCAGCCGTGGGGGGCTGTGAGCTCGCTGACAGGCGAGGGGGCTGAGGCCATGGGACTGAGGCCAGCCTAAGTTCACACAGTCATGTCATTCCAAACGGTTTTGTTTTTCTGCTCTTAAAAAAATGATATTAGTATGTGTTACTACAGAATATGTAATCTTTACAAAAACAAAAAATTATAAAATTCTAACATCTAGGGAGAAATGTCAATAACCTCAGATATGCCGATGACACCACCCTTATGGCAGAAAGTGAAGAGGAACTAAAAAGCCTCTTGATGAAAGTGAAAGAGGAAAGTGAAAAAGTTGGCTTAAAGCTCAACATTCAGAAAACTAAGATCATGGCATCTGGTCCCATCACTTTATGGGAAATAGATGGGGAAACAGTGGAAACAGTGTCAGACTATTTTTTGGGCTCTAAAATCACTGCAGATGGTGATTGCAGCCATGAAATTAAACGACACTTGCTCCTTGGAAGGAAAGTTATGACCAACCTAGACAACATATTAAAAAGCAGAGATGTTACTTTGCCAACAAAGATCTGTCTAGTCAAGGCTATGTTTTTTCCAGTGGTCATGTATGGATGTGAGAGTTGGACTGTAAAGAAAGCTGAGCACCGAAGAATTGATGCTTTTGAACTGTGCTGTTGGAGGAGTCTTGAGAGTCCCTTTGACTGCAAGGAGATCCAACCAATCCATCCGAAAGAAGATCAGTCCTGGGTGTTCATTGGAAGGACTGATGTTGAAGCTGAAACGCCAATATTTTGGCCACCTGATGCAAAGAGTTGACTCATTGGAAAAGACCCTGATGCTGGGAGGGATTGAGGGCAGGAGGAGAAGGGGTCGACAGAGGATGAGAAGGCTGGATGGCATCACCACTCGATGGACATGAGTGTGAGTGAACTCCGGGAATTGGTGATGGACAGGGAGGCCTGGCATGCTGCGATTCATGGGGTCGCAAAGAGTCGGACACAACTGACCGACTGAACTGAACCATCTAGTGGGATAACTGCTCTTCAATCGCTCAGTCATGCCTGACTCTTTGTGACCCCATGGACTGCAGCATGCCAGGATTCTTGGTCCATCACCATCTCCTGGAGCTTGCTCAAACTCATGTCCGTCAAGTCTGTGATGTCATCCAACCGTCTCATCCTCTGTTGTCCCCTTCTCCTCCTGCCTTCAATCTGTTATTAACATTTAATGAATATCCTTCCAGACTTTTCCCCATGCCCATTTGCATCTCTGTGTATGTGCATGTAGATGAATACTTAACTGTAAAAGCAGAATTTTTACTGTACATGCTGTTCAGAAACCTCCTTTATTCAGTTCATCATATATCAAAAACATCTTTCTACTCCAGTCAGAATATATCCGTGGTATATTTAGTAGCCACAGGACACATTTAGATTGTTACCAAGCTTCCACAGTCACCCAGGAGAGAACACTTATCAAGGAGACTTTTTAGTAAGAAAGGAAAAGAAATCAAGAAAATTTGAAGTGAAAGAAGAGGCCGAAGCTCTAACTGGTCCCTCTTCCCTTTTCCTGCACACCCCCAGCTACCTTTCACCTGACCTGGCTTACCGGCTGAGTTCTAAGCCGGCATTGTGTCTCCAGTGAATCCTGCAATTACTTAACTTTATTGCTGGAAGGACTCTCACAGCTCATTTCTTTCAATCGGTTATTGCACAGAAGGCAAACAAGTTCAAATGAAACACTGCGAGTTTTCTCCTGCTATCTTGCTTTCTGTGATAAGGAATCCTTCCTCTGCTTTTTTCATGGCCTCTGGGGCCTGTGATCTTCCACCCTCAGATGGATAAGGAGTGAGAACAAACGTGAATGCACTGGGCAACCAACCACTCTCCACCCTGACATAGTGTGATGGCCCCAGAGTCAGAGGAACCAGGCTCAAATCCCTTCCTTCCTTATTTATAGGGTCCTGATTCACGCCTGAGCCTCAGTTTCCTCATCTGTTAAGTGGGTGCGAAACAGGGACTCTAAAGGATAGTTGGTGAGCATATGGCGCCAAATGGAATGGTGCTCAACAGATAATTTTTGAAATTAGATACATGTTTCTATCCTCAGAGAATTTTCTCTAAGAGAAGCAGGCCCACCTGTTCTTGGTTAAATGTCCCCTCTATTCAGTGGCTGAGGAGAGCTTAGGAGTCAGAACCCAGTGACCGTAGACTCCCTTGTAGAGCTGTGTTAGTGGCCCAGCCCGTTGTTGTTTAGTTACTAAGTCATGTCTGACTCTTTGCAACCCCCTGGACTACAGGTCGCCAGGCTCTTCTCTTCATGGGATTTCCCAGCAAGAATACTGGGAAGCATTGCCCTTTCCTTCTCTAGGGGATCTTCCCAGACCAGGGATCAAACTGTAGGCGCCCGCTTTGCCAGGCAGGGTCTTTACCATGGAGGCACCTGGGAAGCCCAGCCAACTAATGAACAAACTCTCCATCATGAAAGAGTTTCCAATAAGCACGAAAGTGTGTTTGCCACGGCAGCTCGGGCCCTGCAGTCTCAGCTGCTGGAGGCTGTGGTATTCCTGCCTGAGAGCCACACTTTTGTGTCTGGAACCTGTGTGTTATTGGAGCCAGATTCTGCCCATCTCCTCCCCACACCAGCGCTAGCCAGTGCTAGCATGGGCTATCTGTCCTGTGCATGCCCGAGATTCATAAGCTGGTTCCAGGGGACAGTTCCTAACTGTCCGTGGAAGGGGCTGAAACGAGGCAGGCACGAGGTGTTGTGTTTCTAGGGTGATCGTGCCTGTTGCAGAGGGGGACCGACAGAGCAAGGGATTGGCACTGGCAGCTCCCCCCCACCAAGCTCCTGACTGCCCGCGAGAGCCAGGCTAAGAGACGTGTTTTCTTTGCTGCATTATTAAGCTGTCTTTTGCTTTTAGGGTTCTGGGACCTGTCATAATACAGGCCATCCTCGCCAAGATTCTGGGCCTCTGTTCCTTTGAACTGCAAGAGCAGCTGTGGAGATATGCTGCTTTCCCTGCAGGGTGGTTGACAGCTGGCTGACAGCCCCCAGCCAGGCTGCTACCAAGTAGGGTTGCAACAAAGCAAGTCCAGACTTGGGGAATCAGTCCTGTCCGCATAGGGAAGTTGGTTGGAGCCCTGTCGCACTCAGACCCCATCACAGGGCAATAGAGCTGAGAACAGGAGGAGGAGGGCAGCACAAGGCCTTGATCAGAGAGGTATTAGCAAGGACTTCACTGGTGAGCTGCTGCTGCTACTAAGTCGCTTCAGTCGCATCCGACTCTGTGCGACCCCATAGACGGCAGCCCACTGGGCTCCCCCGTCCCTGGGATTCTCCAGGCAAGAACACTGAAGTGGGCTGCCATTGCCTTCTCCGCCCTGGTAGTCTAGTGTTTAAGAATTCACCTTGCAAAGCAGGAGACGCAGGTTTGATCCCTGATTGGGGAGCTAAGATCCCATATGCTGTGGAGTAACTGAGCCCACACGTCCCAACTAGAGAGTGGATGGGCCACAGCAAAAGATCTCACATGAAGCAAGATACCATATGCTGCAACTAAGATCTGATGCAGCCAAATAAATAAGTAAAAATATTCTTTTATAAAAAGAAAGGTGTTAGCAACCATGACCAAGGACATGGAGCTTAGTGCTAGGTGGCCCATGCCAAGTCCAGCTCCACCCACCACGTACTTGCTGTTGACCTTACCAAGTTTCTCCACCTTGCTGAGCCTGCGGTTCCTCATTTGTGAGATGAGGGAGATACTGATACAGTATCCACCTCCTACAGTCATTTTCAAGATGAACTGAGTCACGATCTTCTTTGATGCAAAGCAGTGAGTCCAGTGCCTGGTCTGTGGCAACCGAACTCCACTCAGACGTTTCCTTCAGGGGGGTCTTAGTGCTGTAGGCGGGCCCTTGGGGGGAAGGAGTACTCGGAGCTGGGAGTCAGGACACCTGGTTTCTGATACTGGCTCTGCGGCCGTCCCTGGTATGACCTCAGGCAAGTCCAAGCCACTTTCTGAGCCCTTGTTAAATTTTTCATGGTGACAGAAAATAGAGAGATGGTGATAGTGCTATGATGACCTCTAGGCCCAGGAGTAACTGGGAGTGCCTGGGTCTAAGAATGGCAGGTGCAGGGGTGGGGGCTGGCAGGATTCCAGGGAGGATTGGACCTCCCAGTAGGGAAGCTATCCTCAGAATTAAAGCTTTTCCTTGCACCTGCTCTTAACCCCTGAAACTGGCTCAGTGTTGAAGACATGTGAGGTATGCCTCCCAGTATGACTATCTGATGCTCTCGCTCTCGCTCTCGCTCTCTCTCTCTCTCTCTCTCTCTCTCTCTCTCTCTCTCTCTCTCACCTGGGAAGCCCAGCCAACTAATGAACAAACTCTCCATCATGAAAGAGTTTCCAATAAGCACGAAAGTGTGTTTGCCACGGCAGCTCGGGCCCTGCAGTCTCAGCTGCTGGAGGCTGTGGTATTCCTGCCTGAGAGCCACACTTTTGTGTCTGGAACCTGTGTGTTATTGGAGCCAGATTCTGCCCATCTCCTCCCCACACCAGCGCTAGCCAGTGCTAGCATGGGCTATCTGTCCTGTGCATGCCCGAGATTCATAAGCTGGTTCCAGGGGACAGTTCCTAACTGTCCGTGGAAGGGGCTGAAACGAGGCAGGCACGAGGTGTTGTGTTTCTAGGGTGATCGTGCCTGTTGCAGAGGGGGACCGACAGAGCAAGGGATTGGCACTGGCAGCTCCCCCCCACCAAGCTCCTGACTGCCCGCGAGAGCCAGGCTAAGAGACGTGTTTTCTTTGCTGCATTATTAAGCTGTCTTTTGCTTTTAGGGTTCTGGGACCTGTCATAATACAGGCCATCCTCGCCAAGATTCTGGGCCTCTGTTCCTTTGAACTGCAAGAGCAGCTGTGGAGATATGCTGCTTTCCCTGCAGGGTGGTTGACAGCTGGCTGACAGCCCCCAGCCAGGCTGCTACCAAGTAGGGTTGCAACAAAGCAAGTCCAGACTTGGGGAATCAGTCCTGTCCGCATAGGGAAGTTGGTTGGAGCCCTGTCGCACTCAGACCCCATCACAGGGCAATAGAGCTGAGAACAGGAGGAGGAGGGCAGCACAAGGCCTTGATCAGAGAGGTATTAGCAAGGACTTCACTGGTGAGCTGCTGCTGCTACTAAGTCGCTTCAGTCGCGTCCGACTCTGTGCGACCCCATAGACGGCAGCCCACTGGGCTCCCCCGTCCCTGGGATTCTCCAGGCAANGCAATAGAGCTGAGAACAGGAGGAGGAGGGCAGCACAAGGCCTTGATCAGAGAGGTATTAGCAAGGACTTCACTGGTGAGCTGCTGCTGCTACTAAGTCGCTTCAGTCGCGTCCGACTCTGTGCGACCCCATAGACGGCAGCCCACTGGGCTCCCCCGTCCCTGGGATTCTCCAGGCAAGAACACTGAAGTGGGCTGCCATTGCCTTCTCCGCCCTGGTAGTCTAGTGTTTAAGAATTCACCTTGCAAAGCAGGAGACGCAGGTTTGATCCCTGATTGGGGAGCTAAGATCCCATATGCTGTGGAGTAACTGAGCCCACACGTCCCAACTAGAGAGTGGATGGGCCACAGCAAAAGATCTCACATGAAGCAAGATACCATATGCTGCAACTAAGATCTGATGCAGCCAAATAAATAAGTAAAAATATTCTTTTATAAAAAGAAAGGTGTTAGCAACCATGACCAAGGACATGGAGCTTAGTGCTAGGTGGCCCATGCCAAGTCCAGCTCCACCCACCACGTACTTGCTGTTGACCTTACCAAGTTTCTCCACCTTGCTGAGCCTGCGGTTCCTCATTTGTGAGATGAGGGAGATACTGATACAGTATCCACCTCCTACAGTCATTTTCAAGATGAACTGAGTCACGATCTTCTTTGATGCAAAGCAGTGAGTCCAGTGCCTGGTCTGTGGCAACCGAACTCCACTCAGACGTTTCCTTCAGGGGGGTCTTAGTGCTGTAGGCGGGCCCTTGGGGGGAAGGAGTACTCGGAGCTGGGAGTCAGGACACCTGGTTTCTGATACTGGCTCTGCGGCCGTCCCTGGTATGACCTCAGGCAAGTCCAAGCCACTTTCTGAGCCCTTGTTAAATTTTTCATGGTGACAGAAAATAGAGAGATGGTGATAGTGCTGTGATGACCTCTAGGCCCAGGAGTAACTGGGAGTGCCTGGGTCTAAGAATGGCAGGTGCAGGGGTGGGGGCTGGCAGGATTCCAGGGAGGATTGGACCTCCCAGTAGGGAAGCTATCCTCAGAATTAAAGCTTTTCCTTGCACCTGCTCTTAACCCCTGAAACTGGCTCAGTGTTGAAGACATGTGAGGTATGCCTCCCAGTATGACTATCTGATGCTCTCTGTCTCTCTCTCTCTCTCTGTCTCTCTCTCTCTCTCTGTCTCTCTCTCTCTCTCTCTCTCTCACACACACACACACACACACAAACACATACACACAGCAGAGAGAGCCACAGGAGGCTCAAGGAACCATATAGATGCAGGGCACTGTTTCATTTCTGCTGGGAATGGGGAGGTGATGGCACTTACTCCCCAGGAAACAGGCCCAAAGAGGGGGGCTGAGCTGGGGGGATCTTCAGNCACACACACACACACACACACAAACACATACACACAGCAGAGAGAGCCACAGGAGGCTCAAGGAACCATATAGATGCAGGGCACTGTTTCATTTCTGCTGGGAATGGGGAGGTGATGGCACTTACTCCCCAGGAAACAGGCCCAAAGAGGGGGGCTGAGCTGGGGGGATCTTCAGACATCTTCCGGTTTATGGGGCTAGTGCCGCTTTTCATCCCCAGCTGCTACTTGGCCGGGCCTGCTCCTCTGGGAAGTTGGTTCTCATTGCTCCTCCCACCATATTCTCCCAAGACTTGGACCCTTTGAAAAATGAAGGAGTGGGGTTTCAACACAGCAACCGGAGACTTCCCTGGCAGCTCAATGGTTAAGACTCCAAGCTTCCTCTACAGGGGGCAGGGGTTCAGTCTCTGGTCTGACAGCTAAGATCCTGCATGCTGTGTGGACAAAAAAGAAAGAAAATGTTAAACGTAGCAAACATTTATGTAGAGCCTCACACTCTCCAGGCATGAGCTGGGTACTTCAGCATGCCTTGTCTCATTTAATTTGATCTTTCAAGCTCCCTTATCCCATGAATCTTCATCTTGTTCTCACGATTTCTCCTTCCATCCATGGTTATTTGAGCCCCATGCCTTCTCTTCCCCGTTGACTGTGAGCTGCTCGAGGACAGGCTCAGCCCCTGGTCCCCCTTGTGTCTTTGCAGCCCCAGGCTCCAGCCTCAGTGTGTTGACTGGTTTTCTGTTGAATTAAATTATGTTGAGTCAAATCTGATTAATCTGGAGGGAGGCTTACTGAATTTAATTTATGTGATTTGCACAGTTAAGGAGTTAGCTCTGTTGGGAGGGAGGAGGGAGGAAATTATATTTTGAAAGCAGAGTATATAATATATGGAGGGCAATGCTCACTCAAGTGGAAGATTGGCACTAACGGTGGGGTTCTGGCAGGAGGCAGGTAAGATGGGGAGATGGACTGGGAGCATTTTGTTGGAGGGAAGGGCAGGGATGCATGTTGGAAGAGAATCATCCACAAGGGTGTGGGTGGACCCACGTGGCTCTGGGACCCTCCACCCTGTGCCAGGCTGACCTGGAGAAGGAAGAGGTGATGACACATCCTAGGCACTTGATTGGGGAACTTTGTGCAAGCCAGGGTTTCCTGTTTCACTGCTGTGACCACAGTAACAAGGCTTCCTGCAGAGAGTGAGGATTTGCCCCATGAGTTTGCCCTGAATGGGAAAGGACTTGACCTAGTGATGTCTTTGCCTACAGAATGAAGCCTGGTGTCCCCAGACAGGACTCTTGCCAAACACTGCACCCTTATTTCCTCCTGCCCCCATGTTCCATTTCCCCCATCCCAGCCTTGAGTCAACCTATTCCCATCTCTTTCAGTGGCCTCCCTGGCTCTGACTCATTACCACATCCTTTCACCCCATCCTTCTAGGTCAGACTCATATCCCTCCACCTCCAGGAAGCCTTCTCTCATTTCTCCACGTCCAGTACCCACCCCCCACCCCCTTCAGTGCCCTCTTGTAGCTTCTGTGTGTCTCATGCTGTTTTATGCTTAAGTTAGGTTTGGGGTGGGGGACTGAACTCATCTCCTTCCTTCCCCAGAGTGAGCTCCGTGAGGGAGCTCTGAGTCATGGTTCATCGTGGCGGGCCTGGCCCAGAGAGTGTGCACAGTGAGCGTGGGGGAGGGAGAACAGCCCCAGGAAGTGGGCGACCTGCAGCCTGACCTGCCTCAGCCTCTGGTGCAGCAGGGGTTAATCAGGGGTCCATGTGACCAATAAATATTTACTGGGTGTGAAGTTTTTAGCCTAATGTGGGATTTAGCAGCCATTCTCATTTATGGTAATGGGAGGCATGTGCTACCCTGGGGGATTAGGGGAGGGAGCTCACTCCACCTGCCGTCAGAGCCCCACCCCCCTACCAAACTCAACTGCCCCAACCAGGAAGCCCCAGAAACCTCCTGCAGGTGGAGCTTGGCTTTCTATTGATTTTCCTGGGCTCTCCAATATAGACTCTACCCCAGGCAGCTCCCAGCACCGCCTCCACTCTTTCCTCACTGAATTCTCACTCCCTCACTGTGCCTGCTTCTGTGCTGGGCACTGGGGGCACACCTGACCAGATGCAGCTTCTTCTTCCAAAGGAATCCCCTCATTTTTCATATCTTCCCTGAGAAATGGTTCCCAGACCTTGTTCTTGTCCAGCGCTTCACAGCTAGTCATCAAAACCCTGGGGAGTCAGCTGGGGAGGAGGAAAGGCAGAGCCAGGTCTTTGCAGAAGGCAGGCCACAGGGGTGTGCAGAACCCTCCAGGTGTAACGGTGCAGAACCTCCAGGTGAAGGGGTGCAGAATCCTCCAGGTGTGAGGGTACAGAACCCTCCAGGTGTAGGGATGCAGAAGTTCCCAGGTGTAGGGGTTTAGAATCCCCCAGGTGTAGGTGTGTAGAACCCCACAGGTATAGGGGTGTGCAGAGCCCTGCAGGTATAGGGGTGCAAAAGTCCCCAGGTATAGGGGTTTAGAATCCCCCCAGGTGTAGGTGTGCAGAAGTCTCCAGGTATAGGGGTGTGCAGAACTCTGCAGGTGTAGAGGTGCAGAACCCTTAAGGTGTAGGGGTGTGCAGAACCCTCCAGGTGTAGGGGTGCAGAAGCCCCCAGGTGTAGGAATTTATAACCCCCAGATGTAGAAGTGTCAAACCCTCCAAATGTAGGGGTGTGCAGAACCCTCCAAGTGGAGGGGTGCAGAAGCCCCCAGGTGTAGGACTGCAGAGCCTGCAGGAAATTTGTTGCACACTGTCAGAGGGCACCCTTTCACAGACATCACAAGGCTGGAAGCTGAAATGGACAAATGCTACACACAGAGGAGATGGGTATGTGTGTGCTGTGACCGGGGAAGCCCAGGGGCTGTGGGGAGTGGAAGGGTCCCCTCACTCAGCCTGGGGAGGCTTCTCCAAGAAAGCAGTCTTGAGCTGCAATGTGAAACCAAACAGAGAAGAGGGAATTGACATTTTAGGCAGAATGAATGATGTATACCAAGACCCAGAGGCACAGAAAAAAATCTGAGACCATGATGTGTTTGTGGCTAGAGTGGTGCTATTCAGTATAGTAGCCACTAGCAGTATATGGCCATTTAAATTCATTAAAATTAAACAAAATTAAAATTCAATCTTTAAGTCACACCAGCTACCTTTCAAGTGCTCAGCAGCCAGGTGTGGCTAGTAGTGCTGACGGTTTAAAGAATTTCCATCATTAGAGGAAGCTGGATTGTCCAGCACTGGCACTAGAGTGTAGAGTAGTGGGGATCCCCAGAGAAGAGCCCACAAGGTCACTGGGATCAGACCGCAAGGAGCCTTGAGTGATCTGTGAAGGACTCTGAGCTCCTTCCTAGGGGAGGGAGAGAGTCAGTTCTTCCCTGGACCTCTGTGCGCTGGAGCACAGAGGTTGCTCCTACATTCCACAGCCTTGTATGAAGTTTTGCTCTGTGCCCTGTGTCCTGGGTTTACAAGAGAGGCATATGCCTAGGAGCCTGGCCTCTGGAGAAGAATCAGATGCTTCCTCAGAGATGTCAGGGCTCTGAGATTGCCAGGGTCTGTGAGCAAGCAGCAAACACAGCATACGTCCATCACACCACCCTGCCAGAAAACTCTCGGCGGAGGCTGGTCAGGGCCAGCACCAGAAGATGCAGCTTGTGGGAGGCTTGGCCAAAGTTCATGACAATTCATGAGCCACAGGGAACAGAGCAGCCCTGGGGAGCCAGCCAAGTGCGCCGTGTGCTGGGGGAGTGGGCGTGGGTGGAAGTGATCAGGAAGAGGACGTAGCATGGGAAAGTGTCTGTCTGTTCCTGGGCTGCCCTATGCCTCCTTGCCCCACAGGTCAGTTTCTCCCTCCATCCCGCTCAGCTCCAACGTCACCTCCTCTAAGTAGCCTTCCCTGATTCATTAAAGAGCCCCAACTGCCCGTCGCCTGGATTTTGGCACTTGTCTGCTGCCATGTCGTTGTCCTTAATTCAACCTTGGATGCTTTGAGGACCCAGACTTGCCTTAACTGTGCTCATTCCGCGGCCTGACTGTGCTTCTCCGTGAGTGGGCCCCCACTGCTCCCCCTCTGCATCAGCATTACCTGTTTGTGTCTCTGTATCTGGGCTTCCCTGGTGGCTCAGTGGTAAAGAATCCACCTGCCAAGCAGGAGACCTGGGTTCGATCCCTGGGTCGGGAAGATCCCCTGGAGAAGGAAATGGCAACCCACTCCAGTATTCTTGCCTGGAGATTTCCATGGACAGAGGAGCCAGGCGGGCTACGTGTCCGTGAGGTCGCAAAGAGTCAGTCAGACACAACTCAGTGACTTAACAGCAACAACCATCTCTGGATCCACCATTAGACTATGAACTCCTTTCAGCTCCGGGGCCGTCTCCTTCAGCTCCCTAATTGCCTGAACAGTTGAGTGAAGGCAGGAGGAGAGGGCTGGGTCTGTGTCAACCCTGCCTGGAAGCAGAGAACCTGTGGGCAGAGGGAACCAGGAAGGGGCCCAGGCGGGCAGGGGGAGGTGAGAGGAGGCAGGCCAGGCACACAGCACCCCCCTCCTGCTGCTGAGCCCCTCTGCTTCGACCTGAGCGGCTTCCGTTGGGAGGGGCACCCTGTCTGCTTTCCGGGCTCCAGGTTTCCTCTGTGAGATGGACCCATGCCTCCCCCGCTGCTTGACTGCTGCCCGAGAAGATCATGGCAGATCCCTTTATTTCTTGGGCCGGCGTTGAGGTAGAAATCCTTGTTCAAAGTGCCACTTGGTGACTCTCGCAAATTGTTCCTGACAGCCCCGCAGAAGGCCGGGCCATCTGCCTTGCCCTTTCGCAGGGCGGAAGGGGCTGCGAGGAGAGAGATTAGGTTTCCACTTCAGTCAATACTTTGATGTTCAAAGCTGTTTAATATTCATTAAGCCAGCCCTTCAGTTGTAATTGCAGTCATTACCCTCCCTTTTATGATTGTCCATAAATGTTATGGGACAGACGGGCACAGCTATTCTAATGATGGAGGGTTTTGATGATGGATAAAAGGTTGAATAGAACCCCTTCAAATCTGTCTCCTTACTCTTCGGTGCCTGCTCCCACCCCTTTCTGCTTTTTTTAACGCTTAAAAGATGGTGTTTGGGATGAGAGGGAAGGATGGCTCCAGTAAAGTCACGGTTTGTTAATTTTACAGACACAAACATTGTCCTGTGGTCTCAGACTGAACCTGAACTCCCCCACATACCTGGGCTCAGCCCTTAGTCAGGCACTGAGCCCTGACCAGCCACAGCCTCAGCCTTTACCCTGGCCATAGTCTGCACTCTTGTAACCAGGAGAAGAAAGCTAGGTTTTCACTCCCTCCATTTAGAGAACACAAACTATTAGATCAGGTTTGGACCTTGGAGACCACAGTGCTTTTGCCCTGCAGAGGGGTGGGGGCCACCTTTGGGGAAATACACAGATTTGGAATCAGACTTGCATTTAAATCCAGGCTCTGCCACTTTCTAGCTGTTTGATTTACTGAATGTGTCTGGTGTTCAGGTTCTTTTATCTATTAAGAATAAGAAATTTTAATACCTACTAGCCAAGCCATTGTGAAGATCCTGTTAAATAACAGGTGTGCAAAAAGCATGTGCTCAGTCAGTGCCAATTCACAGGGTGAGACTGGCCCCTCGAATTCCTGTGAGAGCTGGTTGGTCCTATGCTAAGAACCCCAAACTTGCTTGTAGATGTGGGCATTATGGGTGAGGCCTGTCATTGGAAGGGCAGGGTGCCTTTTGCCCACCTCTCCAGCCTTAGGTTCTGACAGTCCTCTCATGCACCCTCTTTTGAGCCCCCCAGCATCACAGGTTGAGGTCACCAGGAAGCAGACTCTAAGACAGTTTTGTGGGCCCAGTGTTTATGAAGGAAGCCCTTGGGATCAGCCTTTGGGAAAGGAGTTGGAGAGGAAGCATCGGCAGAGGAGATGCAGGTTAAAGCCTTTCCATGGGGAAGTTTGGATCTGAAATAACTGCCTGGGTCTTTATACACCTGTCTTGATCCATCATTGATTGTGAAGGGCAGGGCCTTGAATGAGGTGACTTTGCAGCTGAGGTGAGCTCTGAAAGGGCTGACAGTTCCAGCGGCAGTGCTAGCAGCTGGGAAGCAAGTCCTTCACCGAAGTGGAGTCCGGAGCCGCACCACTCTCGTACTCCACGACCCGGGTTCGTGGTCGTCCCCAGGTGCTTCCCTTAGGATGCTATATCTACTCAGCACATACTGGCACATGTACACACACACACACAGCACCACCATTACACAAACATGTGCTTCTCAAAACCCTTTCTTTAAAATGCTCTATTATCACCTGCTCCGGAAAGCCTGCCTTGGTTTCTCTCCTTCACCCACCTATTGGAACAAATTGCTTCTCTCACTACTCCTAAGATTCATGGGGAGAATGCCAGGAAGGTGGATTTCCTTCTGCTGAATAGCAGAGCATTTTGTATCTGGCCTCGTGTGGAGTGTAGTGGGCCTTAGCAGTCAGTGTCCAAGTGACTGTGGCTGGTCCTCCCTGCCCAGCTAGTCTGTGATTCCTCTAGGTCTCATTCTGGGTGACCTGCTTCCCCAGCTGTGCATGAACCCCACAGTAGAGCAGGGCCTGGGCCTTCTCTGTTTCTATGAGAGAATCCTTGCAGGCACTTGATTTGCTGAAGTCCAAGTACCTGCCACGCTCTAGTGAGCAAAGCAGAAGATTCAGCGATGTGGGCATAGGAACTCTGGCCTGGAGTGGAGGTCAGATAGAAAAAGAACCATAGCTCTGTGGGGCAAGTTCAACAAAAGGGAGAAGTAGAGAAGCCCCTCAGGGCCTGTCTCAGGGGCTTACCCCCAGCTGGTTCAGCGTGCCTTGAGTGAGTGGATGGCCAGGGCCTCTGTCTCTAGCAGCAAAGGGATAGACATGCATGGTAAAGACAGTGAAGATGCGCTGAACGAATGAATGAATAGGTTGAGTGAATGAATGACTGTTTCTTCCTCACATGCAAAATGACATTTATTTTGAAAAATGACATTTATTAGTGGAGGTTTCCATCTTGCCAGCCTCCCTCCTGGGTCTTGTATCTGTGAAAGAGTCTATTCTCAGGATACACTTCTGAGCTTTCCTAATTCCTGGCCCAGTGAAATCCTCAGCCATCAAAGGCCATTCTATGTCCTTCTTCAGGGATGTTGGAAGCTGTAGAGTCATCTGGGCTGTGCTGTGCTTAGTCAGTTCAGTTGTGTCAGACTTTGTGAGCCTCAGCCTCCAGTATCCTCTGTCCGTGGAATTCTCTTGGCAAAAATACTGGAGAGGGTTGCCACGCCCACCTCCAAGGGATCTTCCAGACCCAGGGACTGAACCCGAGTCTCCTGCGTCTCCTGCATTGGAGACGGATTCTTTACCACTGAGCCCTTGAGGAAGCCCATAATACCCTATGGTCTAGGAGGCCCAAAATACTCAGCTGCCCTCAACTTATGCCGTGTCTTTTGTTCATTGTNAGCAAAGGGATAGACATGCATGGTAAAGACAGTGAAGATGCGCTGAACGAATGAATGAATAGGTTGAGTGAATGAATGACTGTTTCTTCCTCACATGCAAAATGACATTTATTTTGAAAAATGACATTTATTAGTGGAGGTTTCCATCTTGCCAGCCTCCCTCCTGGGTCTTGTATCTGTGAAAGAGTCTATTCTCAGGATACACTTCTGAGCTTTCCTAATTCCTGGCCCAGTGAAATCCTCAGCCATCAAAGGCCATTCTATGTCCTTCTTCAGGGATGTTGGAAGCTGTAGAGTCATCTGGGCTGTGCTGTGCTTAGTCAGTTCAGTTGTGTCAGACTTTGTGAGCCTCAGCCTCCAGTATCCTCTGTCCGTGGAATTCTCTTGGCAAAAATACTGGAGAGGGTTGCCACGCCCACCTCCAAGGGATCTTCCAGACCCAGGGACTGAACCCAAGTCTCCTGCGTCTCCTGCATTGGAGACGGATTCTTTACCACTGAGCCCTTGAGGAAGCCCATAATACCCTATGGTCTAGGAGGCCCAAAATACTCAGCTGCCCTCAACTTATGCCGTGTCTTTTGTTCATTGTTTCAACCCCCGACACACAACAGACTGTAAGATCCAGGAGAGCAAGGATTGGAGTCTGTTGTACATTAACTATCCCAATACTGGTGTTTGGCTCGATAGGGACTCAGTAAATATTTGTTGAATTCATATGTGATGCCCTCTGATGTCCCATAAATTTCACTTAGTGCCAAACCTCTGCATTTTCAGTGCTTTGTATGTGTAGGTCTTCAATTTTCCTGCCAACCTTGCTAACTCCCTGTAGGCTGGGAACTCTGGGAGCTGAATTAACTATCTCAGCTTATTTAAAAATCCTGATCCATGGGGGAGTCTAAGAAGAGAAAACCAGTATCGAATGCCTACTATGTGCAGTACTCTCACTGGACTCTCTTACTCAGCCTTCATGATGGATCTTTTCAATTAGTTCCCATGATCCCTAGTTTCCAGATGAGGAAACTGATACCAAGGAAGATGGAATTTCTTGTCCCCAGAATGGCAGTAGCAGGACCAAAACCCAGGTCAGTCTGAATCTGGGGCTGCATTCCCAAGCTGAGAGGCGGTGGCACCTCAGAGAGGGCACAATGCAGCCTGTGGACAGGATGCAGGTAAACCCTCCTGAGTTCTGTGGCCACCCCCCCGCCCCAGGCTGGCCTCTGTACCCACTCTTGATACAGCATCTTTGGTAAGCAAGTCCTGGCCTTTGAGACCTTGTCCACCCCCATCTCTCTGCCCGGGTCCCTGCTTGCATTCCTGGGGGCAGTGTAGGCAGTGTAGACCATGGCTTTATGGACAAGCGTGTAAAGGGCCAAACCCTAGGTCATACTCAGAGGGAGCCCTGGCGTGCCCATCAGCTCAGAGTAGGCTGCACCGCCTGGCTGAACTCAGGCGGTTGTTAGCCTTGAGTCTCCACAGTCCCCAGCCCTGCCTCCCCTCAACCCGCCCTCCTGTCTGTAACCCCAGAGCCCCGAGCTCCCCATCCTGTCTTCCCTCTGGGCCTCAAGCCAAGCTTCTCCCGGCTCCCCTCTGCCAGCCTGTGAATGTCCCTTTGTGCGCAGCCCTGGCGTGAGGTCTTTCCTGGGGAGGTGTTATTTTAATATATGGAGGGCAGTCATTTCATTTCATAAAGATAGCTTGTTTGGAGGGGCCAGCGGCAGCCCGGGAGAGATCGCACTTGACAGACGCAGGGACAGCCTGCGGTTTGGGGCTGGAGATCACGGTGTGCGCGTCTGCAGCCCTGTGCCAGGCTCTGTGCCCCGAGAGCCGTGGCTGGAATAAGTCCTGCCGCCTGGGGCCCAGGCACCAGGTAACTATTCTCCCTCCACTGGTGTGGCAAGGCCCAGCAATGGGAAATCTGGGCAGGCTCCGGAGAAAGGCAAAGCTGAGTATGAGGGGGCAGGGCTGGCAGGTAAGGAGAGCATGGGTTTTTCTCCAGTTCCATCCACGCCCCCTCCCCAGTCACAGGACCTGTGGGAATCTCTGAGAGATTCCCATCAGCAGAGAGGATTACCCAAGGGCTTTCAGGCACTGTCACTGCAAGAGACTTTTACTCCAGTGCCCTCCACCCCCAGAGGGGAATTCTGAAAATAAATGAGGAGTGAATTTCGCCTCCTGCCACCTTGAGCCCTGCAGCCAAGCCAGGGTGATGGACGGGGTGACAAAGTCTGGACAGGACTGGTTCCAGGACAGGTCTGGTTTGCTGCCGAGCAAAACACCTGGTTCTTGGTGGGGAGTGAGACACGGAGGCAGCCTTACAGTTCCTCTCTGCAACAAGGATCCTTTCTCTGACGGTGGCAGGAGGGGCCAGTGGGGTCCAGGGCCGGGCAGTCCCAAGGCACCCACTGCCAGGCAGCCAGGTTGTTGAACTTGGAAGTGTGTGCGCTTCCCTCAGCTCAGCAGGGCAACCCACAGCTCCTGGCAGTGCTCATATGGAGTGACCGGATGCAGGCAGGGCTTCATGGTAACTCCAGTGAGAAGCAGGTGTTGGGCTGGGCAGACCACGTGAGTCTGTCCGCTCTCCTGGGCTCATCCTCTGTGCCCAGGCGGGGGTTCCAAGCTGTGATAAGGATTGTCCACTGAAACTCAAGTCTCTCTCGTCGCCTAGGAATTCCCTGGAGAGGTTCAAATTGTCAGCTTTGGATGGTGCAGGTGTTACAAGAGCTGAGTTTTGTCTGAGGGCTCTTTGAGTTTCTGCCAGCCTCTTTAAGGTGCACTTTTAGATAACTCCTAAGACAAGTAGAACCTGCACTAGACCTGGCTGGGGGCTGATCAGGCAGGAGATCAAGAGGCTCATTCCTGTCCTTCCTTGGGCCCAGCCCTTTGCCCTGAGCTCTCCCTACCTGCTGTTCGGCTCCTTTGTGGTCATGTCTGGCCAGCGCCCTGATCTCAAGAGTCTCATCTGAACCACGTCTGTGCTACCTCTTTGCTGAGTGAGTGATATTATGTTCTCACTTCCACATCCACGTATCTTGCTTCCATTTTGTTCTTTCTCTTACTGGCGGTATCCTCCTTTACAACCGGAACTCTCACATAACTGCAGCTGGGTGCAAAATTTATACAACCACTTTGGAGAGCTGGCAGGATTTACCAAAGGCAAGCTAAGTATACCCTTCAGCCTAGGATGTCCACTCCTCAGAGCAAAAAGCAAAAACAAACAAACAAACCTTATTTATATTCACCAAAAGATGGTGTAGCAATGTTGTTAACACCCCTGTTCTTAATAGCTAAAGCTACCCAAGTACCCACCCACAGTAGACTGGATTCTCACAATTGATACGATGCAGCAGCAAGAGCAAGTGAACCACAGTTACATGAAATAATGTGAATGAATCACAAACAGAATATTGAATTTTTTTTTTAAGAAGCTCCATACAAAAGAATACCCACTCTCCAGTTCTAACCATATAAAGTTTAAAGACAGGAAAAATTAATCAACGGCTTTAGAAGTTAGGATCGTGGTTATGCTTTGGGAAACTTGCTTCTGGGGAACTAATGTTTTGCCTCTTGATCATGGTACTGGTTTGATGTCATCATCCAGCTATAATTGATGCTTTCTGCATATTTCTCAGGTATGTTCTGTGTCAATACAATATTTTAAAAGTGATAGATTTAAGAAAGAAACCACAGATAATAAATGCATAGCATCTGAGTTTGCCCTCACCCTGGAAGTAGGCGGGATTGCTGCGGTACCGTTGATTCTGTGGTCACTGCCTGCAGTCTCCTGTCAAGGCTTTCTGTCACGGTATTCTGTAATTTTTGAAAGCTGTACGTGCCTTGAAGATAGTGGAGCCGCCCTGTCCTCACCTCATCAGTGCATTCCGACCTGATGTCCAGCCGGTCCTCCTGCATTTCTTTCCTCAAGAACTGTTTCTGTCCCTAGAATCTACTTTGCTGCAGGCTGGGGATACCAGGGGCAGGGGCCCCGGGAACGCCCTCAGGAAGTGACTAAGGGGGATGACCAGTGAGGACTCCCGCTCCTTGGCCCCGAGAGGAGCATGGCTTGGAGGCCCACTTTCTCCATGGGCTCCGCAGCTCCCAGTGGGACTAAAGCGCTTCGTCGGTCCTCCCTTGGCTCCTCCCCCCCCGTCTCAGTTCCTTGCTTCTCTGCCAGCTTTCCTGGCTTCAGGTCGCAATTTTAGCTCCTTGAGTACCTATCTCAGGGTCAGCTTAGGGGGAGCCCAGCGTCAGGGAGACCAGACATCCAGCTACACTGCTCACGGGGTCTCCTCCTAGCAGGCACCATGAAATGTCTATTGACTGACTAGAAAGACACACTGCCTTTTCTGATTCTCTGCATCATACCTTCCCTTTCTGCAAAAGCTCCTTCAGCATGCCCTCGGAGCTCCTTGTTCTGCAGGGGCAGACTTGGTCATGCCTTCTGCACAAAACCAGCAGGACGCGGAGCTTTGAATATGCCTACTGCCGGGTGCCCTCCCGCCCTGGAGCCGAATTCTTAAATGAAAGAAGTGCCTACACCCCCCGGGCATTGTGCTGAGTTGGTAGCTCCTTGGCGTGCCAGCATCCGTCCCCTGACAGAGGGAGCGGCCCTGTTACCTGCTCTTATCAATTATGTCAAATGATCCACTACAGTCATAGTAGCTGCTAAGACATGGGAGGCTCTTCACGACCCAGGAAGAAGCACTGCCTGCTCAGCTCTCAGTCTTTCCAGCAGCCCCAAGAGCCCGCATCACAGATGCTAAAATTCAGACTCAGAGAGGAGATGTGACCAATCAAGAACACACAGCTAGCAGACGGTTAGGACTGGATCTGGAACTGAGGTCTCTGTCCCCGGAGTCATTTTATGCAGTAATACACACCTGGTCTGATGGCATGGAAAGTTTACACAAGGCTGTCACATTTGCAGTGGATGTACACAGGCAGTGTCACTCTTATCATTATTGTTGGTCAGCCCTCTATGCCTTGCAGCAGGAAATATCATTGCTCCCATTTTCCAGATGTGAACACTGAGGCCCAAAGAAGGAAAATGTCACACACAGGGGCTCGCACTGAGGAAGCGGTGGAGCTGGGATTCAAACTCAAAACTCTCGAGTCCTGCCTTCTCTGCTGGAGACGTAGCAGAGACCCCTGTTGTCCTGCTCCTCTTATGCCCCACCCACCCTGGCACTCTCAGACATCTGTCAGATGCTCAGAAAATATCTGTCACTGGCCGTTCCCTCTGGCCAGACATGTGGAAGCACCCCTGTCCTGTGTAAAGCCAGGAACTGGGATGAGGAGGACAGTTCCTAGAAAACAAGTTTTCTTAGGCATTTGAAAATTGTATCAGTTCAGTTCAGTCACGTCCGACTCTTCATGACCCCATGGACCGCAGCACTCCAGGCCTCCCTGTCCATGACCAGCTCCCGCAGTCTGCTCAAAGTCATCTCCATTGAGTCAGTGATGCCATCCAACCATCTCATCCTCTGTCGTCCCCTTCCCCTCCTGCCCTCAATCTTTCCCAGCATCAGAGTCTTTCCAAATGAGTCAGCTCTTCATATCAGGTGACTAAAGTATTGGAGTTTCAGCTTCAACATCAGTCCTTCCAATGAACACTCGGGACTGATCTCCTTTAGGATGGACTGGTTGGATCAGCAGTAATACTGTCAACTGAATTAAATCATGAAACAGAAAATAATAAAGAAATCAGTAAACTTATCCCCTCCTCCTGCGAACCCTGGGGAGATGAGACCATCCTCCGTCCGAGGAACCATCTGGCCAGAAACCATTCCTAACGGGCTCCACCAGACCCTCCACCGCTGACCTCGTGGTGGCTTGTGCAGGGTGCTCAGGGTGCCCAGCACTTTTTATATTGTTCCGAAGTAAGCAGAAATCAGGCCCTGCCTGCTGACCTCTTCTCCCCTCCCTATGCCTCTGGATGCCCTCATACACCTTGAAGAGCTTTGCATGTCAGATTGCTTCCCAGGGCACTAAGCTGGAGACACAGCTCATGCCTGCTGCTTCAGTATACTTCCAGGAGCCCCAGAGATGGCCTGCACTCAGATCGGAGCTTCAGTTTCCTCCAGATTACGTGATTCCCCCTCCAGCTGTTATCGCCTCCTGGCCATTCATCCGTACTGAGGGTCGTTTTTCAGTCCTTATCTTACTCAACCTATCAGCACGCCTGCCTTCCGGAAAGACTACTTCTCTTACTTTCCGGAACATCGCCCTCTTTCGGCCCTCCTCCTTCCTCACTGGACGTGCCTTCTCTTCTCCTCTGCTACTTTCTCCTCCTCTCCTTGACCTCTGAATTTTGCAGGGTCCCAGAGGCTGGGAAGACTCCCTAGAGGAAGAAATGGCAACCTACTCCAGTATCCTTGCCTGAAAAGTTCCCTGGACAGAGGAGCCTGGCGGGCTACAGTCCAGGGAGTCACAAAGAGTCAGACATGACTGAGCGTGCTCACACACACGTCTCAATCCTCAGCCCTTTTCTCTCTTATTGTTTTCTTTTTTTTACAAATTTTTAAGTTGATATGTTGCATTTTCATTTTTATTCAATTCAAGAAATCTTTTTTTTTTTTTTTTGTTCCTGCCACTTGGCATGTGAGATCTTCATTCCCTGACCAGGAATCAAACCCAAGCTCCTAGCAGTGGAAGCATGGAGTCTTAGCCACTGGACAGCTAGGGAAGTCCCAAACCTTCTTTTCTTTATCTGAATGTTACTGTTCTTATTTGTGTATGGTGGAGGTTTGCCTTTATATCTTCAGCCTGAATTCTCCCTTCATGTGAACTCCCTGATCTCAGATATCTGGTTTAATCTCCATTTGGATGGTGAACGCATGTCTCAGACTTAACAACTTCAAAACCAGTGAGTTCTCCCTGACACTACATCCCAGGCCTGATTCTCGTCCTGGCTTCTCAGCTCAGCAGAGGGCAGCTCCATTCTGCCCGGTGTTCAGGCTGAAAGACTTAGGGTCATCCTTGAATGTTCCCTTTTTTCCATATCCTATGTTAGTCAGCAGATTCTGTAGTCTCCATGTTCTAAAGATGTCCAGGATCATACTGCTTCCCCCTGCCTCTCCTGCCTAGCTTCTGTTGTGCAGTTGCTCAGTTGTGTCTTACTCTTTGCAACCCCATGGACTGCAGCACGCCAGGCTTCCCTGTCCTCCCCTATCTCCCAGAGTCTGCTCAGATTCATGTCCATTGAGTCAGTGATGCCACCTAACCATCTCATCCTCTGCTCTAGTAGGCCCACAGCCAAAACCCCAAGCCCGATTGCAGTCCCCTAATTGGTCCCTTGCTGTTGCCTTTCTCCCATCTGGGAGTTTGCAGTTCACACAGCAGCTAAAGCAATCATTCGAAAAATTCTCTGATCAGTTCGCACTTGTTTCAAATCCTCCACGGGCTCCCAGCTTCACTCCTAGTAAAATCCAAGTCCTTAGTGTGGCCTGAAAGCTTCTGCCTAACCTGGCCCCAGCTACCCCAGTGATCTCACCTCCTGCCTCCCCCTCACTCTAGCCACAATGGTTCCTGCTCTTCCTTGAACATACACAGCGCATTCCTACCTCAGGACCTTTGTACTTGCCATGGCCTCCGCCCTGAACCCTTTCTCCCCAGGTGGTCACGTGGCTTATACCTCACTTTACCCAAGCCTGAGGTCACGTGGCTTGTACCTCACTTTACCCAAGCCTCTGCTCAAATGTCACACCCTCAGAGAAGCTCTCCCTACCTCCACAGCAGCCCCCGTTCCTTTCCATCTCTGTACCCTGCTGTATTGTTCATAGCACCTTTTACCACCCGAGTATATATATGTATATATGCATATACACGGCATCTGTTCCCCCACTAAATTGTAAACTCCATGAGAGCTCAGACTTGGTTTTTGCTCATTGCTCTATGACCAGTGCCCCAGCCTGACCCCTGGCACCTTTTTACAGCTTACACTCCCTACAATGTAGCCATGTGCATTGAACACTATTCTGAATACTTTACTTGTAAGAATAACTTAATCCTCACAGCAAATCTGTGGACTAGGTCCTCAATATCTGCAGTTGAAGAACTGAAGCAGAGATTGAAAAACTTGCCTGAGGTCATATACAGCCAAGATGGGGACCTGGCTCTTGACCCTATGCCTTTTTGTGGTAGCTGCTCCAGAAGTATCTGTTGAGTAGTGTAAATCCAGCCACTGAGTGGCCGCTGTGTACCAGACTCTATGAATATTGAGGACAGCCCAGTAAGCATCCCAAACGCAGCAGCCCCCTGCCCGGACCAGTCCAGGACACTGGAGATCCTGCCTAGACTGCGGCCTGTTTAAAACTGCNTTGAGTAGTGTAAATCCAGCCACTGAGTGGCCGCTGTGTACCAGACTCTATGAATATTGAGGACAGCCCAGTAAGCATCCCAAACGCAGCAGCCCCCTGCCCGGACCAGTCCAGGACACTGGAGATCCTGCCTAGACTGCGGCCTGTTTAAAACTGCCTGCCACCATTTTGTTCTTCTCCAGGGTCCACAGAGAATAATTATCGAATGAATCCGTGTGTGTTAAGGGACAATGGAGGAGAAAACCTGTAAATTTGTTTGGGGGATTCTCGAAGCTTCCTGGAGGAGGTCCCTGTGGCTGAGCATTTGAGGAGGCATTTGGCAGACCAGGCGCCTGAAACATCAGGTCCGGGGACCTGTGGGCCCACCTGCTGGTGCCCTGTCGTCCGGGGTCACCCAGGCTTCCCTAGCAGCTGGAGCCTGAAGGGATGCCCTCTCCCCACCTGGTCACCTTGTAGAGCGATGGCTGGGGACGGGCTGCAGGACACAGGCGTCTCCCAGGAGAGCAGACAGCCAGGGCCTGCTAACGGGAAGCAGGACAGTGTGGTCTGGGCAGAGTGACCCCATCTGCCACCAGCCTGTCTGTCACTGCTGCCATGTCTATGGGATTGCCACCTCCACCACCCCCTCTGCCCGCAGCACACCCGGCACTGCCGCTGCCACTCCTTGCCAGGGCTCCCACGCCCCCAGCACGCGCTGGGCCCACCCTGACTTCTGTAACCCAGCTCCAGTTCAGCTCCTTCTGCCACTCTAGCCCCAGCCGCTGGTGTTCTTATCACTACCGCTCGTAGTTATTGTTCTTCACGATCTTAACTTTTGATGCATGTAGAATACCACGCAGTTCATCCACAGGGTGACGTTATGCTTGCTCTGACAGTCACAGCAAGTTGGTGAGGTAGGCCAGGCATCTTGCAGTGAAGAGGGAAAGGAGACTCAGGCAGAGATGTTGAGCGACTCAGACAACGCCATCCGGGTCATAAAAAACTCAGAGATCAAAGTGAAGAAATAACTGAAATTTACGGAGGGTTTCCTCTAGATCAGATACTATGCTGGGCGCATTCATGAATTTTACCTCATCTGATCTACATGATGACTTTAAGATGGTGATTTAATCTCCCTTATGTCTAACCCAGGGAAGCTGAGGCTCAGAGAGCATAGAGGTCATGCCTGAGATTGCCCAGATGGTCAGAGGTAGGGCACTGCCAGGCTCCAGAGCCTATGCCTTGGAGCTCAGGGAAGGTGTGTTGATGTGGTGACATTGCCCTGGTCCAGAATTCCTGAGACCTCCATCTAAATTCTCCCACTGAACTTGGTCACTGAGTCTCAGCAGTTGTGGACCTTTGACCTAGTAGCTCAGCCTCTCTGGGTCTTATTTTGATCGTCTCTTGATAATACCTGCCTTACCTTCTGTACTATTTGTTATGAGAGAATGAACACTGCACCAGGCCACCCCAAGGTCCCCTCTACCCTTGGCGTTCTAAGATTCAGGTACCTGCATTGATGTGACTGAAGCACACGCTCCTCATTCTTTATTCTCCCCCAAACCTCAGGAGGTGGGAATATTGCCTGTTCCAGTGAACAGATAAGGAAAATTGAGGCTTAGGGAAGTGGCATGAAAAAGGAAACTCAGCTCCTGCCAGTTAAGGCTGGGGTCTAAACCAGGGCCCCTGGCTTCATATTCCAGGCAGCTCCCACTAATACCTCTACTTTGACAGCCAAGGAGTATCATGGGTCTTGGAAGGATTACCATCTCCCAGCCAGTTGTCATCCTACCGCAGCCTCCTGGGTTCTTGCTGTGTGCCATGTGCTGTGTTAGGCCCACATCTTCAGCAGTGAGGGAGAGACAGTCTCCACCTGGGAGAGGACACTTTAGTGAGAAAGGCAGATATCACAGACACTCCTCCAGAGAATGAAACGGTCTCAAGGGTATCAAGCACAACCAGGAAGGACAAGAGGCTGGGGCAGGGGAGCTGGTTACCACAGGGACCAAACCTGGGGCAGTACTAACCACTGTGATGACAAACCCAAGTTTCAGTGTCTTCACAGCCCCAGTGTAGGTATCTGCAGTGGACTGAAGGAAAAGTGAGGGGACCCCGGTGGACAGAGGCTCTGCCCTGGCTGGGTTCACCCCGGCAGTGTTTGTGGGAAGGGAGGATGGGATGACACAGGGTTGTTTTAGGATCTGACCTGCAAGTGGCCTGCATTCCACTGGCCAGTGCCAGGTGTGTGGCCCCACCTACCTGCAGGGGAGGCAGGAATGGCACCTGGCAAGAGGGGGCATGATTTGGTGGGCAGGTGGCCAGTTGGAGGTGGTCAAGAGTGATTTCCCTAAAGAGGTGGGATTTCAGAGGTGTCCAGGGGACCAGATTCAGCCTCTCTCCAGGCAGCACCCAGCCTGGGTAGGAGAACAGCCTGAACCCCTCCACTCCTCTCGGGGCCCCAGGAGGCATGGCGCCTGCAGATGAAAGCTGCATCTTCGAGACCAAAGCGGGGGCATCCCTCCTGGCAGAAAGGCCCCTCACTCTGTTTTCACCCTGTCCATGGGAATCCTGCAGGGGCACTCTCCAGAGAGAGCACAGACCATCCTTTCTGAGGGTTTTAAAGGCTCCTTTGCCTCTAGAAGCTGCCTTTCAGACCCGTCAGGCTAAAGATTTTAACCCGAGATTTAAAAGGACCAGAGATCAAAAGCAGATGCTCCTGGAAGACACTTCAGCCTGCCCAGCCGTCTGGGGACACGGCTACGGAGGAGAAGACGATTCATCACGGACCCCCGTTCAATAATAAACAGATGTATTATGCGGGGAAAGAAAGGGATGGGTGTCAACCCCTTGATTCATTTGTCTCCCTCTCAAAATCACCTCCATCCTGGGCTCCGGAGGGCAGGCGCGGGTGCTTTGAAGCGGAGACATCATGTCAGGGAAATGGAAACATTTCACGTTGTAAATCCTGGGGGTTGTCAGAGAAATCCTAATGAGAGAGGAAGCTGCCGGGTGGGGTGGTGGGGAGCACCCTGGACTGGTTTGGGGGGGAGGAGTCTAAAGGCAGTTCTGGGAGAGGAGAAACTGGCCCCCTCCCCCTCCAGACTGACCCTTTCTGCACTGCTCTCCAGCCTCCATCTGCAGTGATACCATTGGGCAGTTTGTGACCTTGGTAAGATCCACATGCTTTATTCAGGTTAAAGCTATTTTATTGGCTTTGTCACATAATCACCCTTGGGGTTTTCCTGCTGCTGCTGCTGCTAAGCCGCTTCAGTTGTGTCCGACTCTGTGCGACCCCAGAGACGGGGGCCCACTGTCTCTGGGATTCTCCAGGCAAGAACACTGGAGTGGGTTGCCATTTCCTTCTCCAATGCATCAAAGTGAAAAGTGAAAGTGAAGTCGCTCAGTTGTGCCCGACTCTTAGCGACCCCATGGACTGCAGCCTACCAGGCTCCTCCGTCCATGGGATTTTCCAGGCAAGAGTACTGGAGTGGGGTGCCATTGCCTTCTCTGTGGGGCTTTCCTGCCTTTCACTTAATGGTGAAGAATCTGAAAATATTTTGACAAGTCACAGATTTAAGTGTGATTACCTCCCAAGATAGGATATCTCTAGTTCTCTGTTTAGGGGAAATGGAGTCATGATTCCAAAACCCCACACTCTACTTAATATAAAGACTTTAGCCATAGAAAGTACAGTCTGAAAGAGTCTGAAAGAGCTAGTAAAGCATCCAGGTTAAGATCTGGGGCTCTGGCTCAGTCCTGAGTGTGGAATCTCAGTTCTGTGCGACACGGGGTAAGCCACTTCACCTCTCTGAGCCTCAGCTTCCATGTTGCAAAACGGTAATAGGCATTGCTGCCCACCCATGATTGCTGCAGGGACTGAGTTAATACGTAGCATGTGCTTGGCTTGTTCAACAGAGTTCCTCTGATTCCAGGTCTGTCTCCAAGGTAGATTCACACCAAAGTGTAGATTATTGGTTCACTTTACGTTTGAAAATACTGAAGCTTGGAGAATGACTTACCCAGGTTCACATAGGGAGCTAGAACCAGCCCTCTGAGCCCACATTCAGTGCTCTCTTTACCCTACCCTACTTCCCCCTCTACATTCTGGAAGCTCTGATTGGGTATGATGATGGAGAAGGCTGGAGGCAGGAGGCAGAGGACCAGTTGGAAGCCCATTAGGGATGAAGAGAACAAGACCAAGGCAGTGGCCTTGGGGGTGTAGAGGGGAAAAACCAGTGTGACTAGCTCTTCCGAGGGTAAAATCCCACTAGACCGTTTCTGATTAACGCATCGTTTCTTGTGCCCAGCCCCTAGCACACGGCCTAACAGATAGTACATTGTTTCTCCTGTGATTACAGGAGGAATTGAAGAGTGAGTGGACAGGTAAATGGATGGATGAATAAACGAGGGAACGGCTAAAAGCAGCAGAAGGGTGACTCCGGGTGACTTCCAGGTGTCTGGCTTGGCATGTTCACGGAAACAGGGAGCACAGGGAGAAGAAAAAATTTACAGAGTGATTTATGAGATAACCAAAACCTTTAAACTTCCTTTGTGTACAAGGTCCAGAGGCTATAAATTCATTCTTTCCAACCAAGTGGGCCTTCACTAACACCAGTAGGTGTCTAGCATGGGGAGAGGAGAAGTGAGCCAAGAGGCGAACCCGCCTGCCCCAGGGGAGCCTGCAGTCCAGTGGGATGACAGAACTCCCAGGGGTAAGGGTCATCCAGGGTGCAGAACAGTGAGTAGGCCTGTGTGACCAGCAGAGAGCAAGCAGAGCTGAGAGCACAGGAGCTCCCTGGAGGGCGGGCCAGTCATGGAGGGCTCTCTGGAGGAGGGGGGACTTGAACTAATGGGTTAGATGAAGAATCGGGCTTGGCAGAGGATGGAAGCACCTAAGGGCTAAGGCTTGGATCTGAGGATGGGTCTGGGTGTGAAGGAACCAGTTTGTCTCCATCCTGGCATCTCCAACATCCAATAGAGGAGCTGGCATTGAATAGGCAACAGTGATCTTTGGAAATTCCTTATCTCACTTTTTATATTCTTGACCAGTAGTGGCCACACCATTGCTCTTTTGGGCCATATGCCTGAAGGGTGAAGGCATTCCAGACCCATAAATATTATTTCCAAAACCAACTGATGCATGAAACTAGACTTTGATTAAATATTACAACCAGCAATTGGTAATGGAGCATGAGCTGTCATTTATCAGCAAGAAATGTGGACGTAATAATTCATAAGCCCCTTTGAGCGCTCTCTGAGCTGAGCACTTGGGACAGAGGGGGTCTGCAGGGGTTATGTTTTGTGTTAGCTGTTTGAGGGACTCTTTGGTAAACTGTTCCCAAAACTATTACTCCCCAGGCTGCTGCCCTCACTGTGTCCCAGCCACTGAGCCACTTGGAAGGCCTCCATTTATTACAAGGACTCCTTGCCTTCCCCTTCAAGTTGGCAGGAGTGGTGGCGGAGGCAGGGGTGCACATGGACTCTTCTCCTGCATCATTAGATGGCTGCGCCCTCCCACAGGCATCATTAGATGGCTGCCCCCTCCCACAGGCAGAGGACCTACGCATGGGGTGGGGGGAATTCATCATCCATACATTTAACATTGCTTGATGGTTACAAAGTGGCCAGTGCTGTGACAGGTGCTGGGGATAACATGAGGAAAAAACATATACAGTCCTTGCCTTCACTGAACCGACAGCCGGAGATAGGGACCTGCTAGTAAGCAGACAGTAAGCAATGACTGACACTGTAAGAGTGGAGACACCGAGGAGGCCTTTAGTCTGGTTTGGAAGTCAGAGAGGGCTTCCTGGAGGAGGTGGGAGTTAAGTTGAGGCCCAAAGGAGATGTAGAAATTGGTTAAGTGAAGACAGAGAGGAGTGCTCTGGATGCTGGGAATAGCACTGCAGGGTTGTGGAAGGGAGAGAAAGCACGGCACCTTTGGATGACAGGGATAACTCTGGGCTGAACGGGACTGAGGGCATGAAGCCAGTGGTGGCAGGAGCTGAGGCTGGACAGGTGAACTGGAGCTACTGCCGTGAAGGCCTGGAGCCTTATCCCGTTGAGGGGTTTTGAGTGGCCTGGAGAGTAAGGGTGATGCTGGCTGCTGTGTGGATAACAGATGGTAGAACTGAGAGTGGACACCATCAGGGGGAGTGGGGTGAGCAGGACGCCTTTCGCACCATATTTGGGGACCCCCAGCAGATGTGTGGGCTGTGGGAGGTCAGGGTCAGGATAATTAGGTTTTGCTGCAGCAAGGAGCAGCCCTGAAACTCTGAGTGGCTTCTCACCCATGTGACCACGTGACTGTCCCAAACCCACCAGAGACCGCAGAGCAGCCACTCTGCAGAACGCGGAGAGACAATGAGAGCAGGCAGGTTTCACTTGGTTTTGAAGCTGCCACCCACGGGGGACACACACCATTGCCACTCACATTTCATGCTGCTTCTGTCTTCAAAGAAGGTCGGGAAGCGCTACCCACTCTGGGAAGACCGGAGAACCGATTTATGGTTGCAGCCCTAGTGACCAGCACTCTGAGGCTGCTGACTCTGCAGCTTACCCTTTACGTACCTGTCACAAGCGCTGGTCCACTGCTTCTAGAATTTATTTCCCTGTGTCTGGCCACATTGCTCCCGTCGGGCCTGGGAGGCACCCAGAGTCATCCCTTCCAAGCCACCAGGCTCAGCTCCCCAAGTCCCCACAGAGAGAGAATGAATGGTTTGGGAACTTCAGAGCTCCTGGGACAGTTGGGGGGGTGGGTGTGGACCTCCCAAATGCTTCATGCATATTTTTTACTTTGCCTAAAATGAGCAGTAAAAGCAATGTGCTAGGTAAAGAGAAAGCCGATGGCACTCAGTGAGACACTGGGGAGATAGGATGGGCTTTGCTTTGTGTTCCTCTGTCAGAGCTGTTGGAACATTCAGCCTCCCTGCAGTTGGAACAAAATGACTGTTGAAGTGTTTTGCTTCGGTGTAGATACTACGCATGCCCCTGGGCATTTTATTTTTCCTGGGTCTGGCTGATCAACCAGATGTCCTGCTTTTGTGACACAGTCGACGGGTTCAGGCTCCTGGTCCCTCCAGGATCTCAGAGGAGCAGCTCCAAGACACCCACTTCTTGGGCCAGGCTCGCCCCCAGCTCCGTCCTCGTTTGGTCTTCCTTCTCTCCTCCCCGCCCGCTAGTCACGTCTCTATCTTGTTGCCAGTAGGTCTGCGTTTCAGTGGAGTTAAAGTTCCCAAGGTGACCGAACACGGACATGAAGCTCGAGCTAAAATACTCATGTTTTGAGCTAAGAAAACTGAGGCAGTGTGAGAGCGGGAGCCCTGGGAGAAGCCTGGCTTGGGATTAGCTCTGTTGCCTAACTGGGGTGTGGCCTTGGATAAGAGAGTTGACATCCCTGAACCTCTATGTCCCCATCGGCAACCTGGGCGATGGAGGCAGAGAGCGGATAGGGGTGCTGTGAAGAGTGAGTGACTTACTTCAACCTTTATGACACAGTCTAGAATCTAACACTACTTTGTAAAGCAATTATACTTCAAAAGAGTAAGAGTAAAGAGGGGGAAAGTACTCTGGTGACTGTTGAAGTATCTCAGTGCATTTTTTAATTTGCTGATTTCTTTTTTAACCTAATCACTAACACTGGTGAGTACTTACGTCAGAGCTTTTTTATTGGGTTGTTCTTTATTACTGATTTGTAGGAGTTCATGTATTTTAGAAATAAAACTTGTGTCAGGTACATATTTTGTGATCATCAAAAAAGTGAGATAAGATGTTGAAAGTACTGGTTCTGTGTCTTAGGAATGAACGCTACTAGATGTTTATATATATCATCAAACATATATGTCATCTATGTTTGTAAGGTACATTTGGGGAAAGATGCTGGTTACTAAGTGATTTGCCCAAAGTTGTACTGTTGGTGCTTGCAGTGGGGTAGGATCTGCCGTGTTCTGAGAAGGAGCAGCCTCTTCCCTAGACTCCTCCACATCCCTTGGTCCCCGACTCCCTCGCGAGGCCTCTTACCTGCCTCCTTCTGATAGCCATCTGTGCTCTGGCTCCCAGGTACCTCTTACTTCACTCCCACCTTCCTCATTCCTCAGAAGGAGAATTTCCCCACAACCACTCACTGATCACTGTTTCTTTGAGGTTTAGAGACCCGTGCAACCCCTCTCTCCTGCATTGCATAGTATTTCAGCGTTCATAGAGCTTATCCTAGTGAAGCCAGCACTGGGCCCTGGGGCCTTGAGACTGTGGCGGAGTCCTCTCTGCTTCTCCTGCTATGGGTGCCCTGTGTTACACACAAGGTGACTATCACGTGTGCAGATACCCACGTGCGTGTTAAGGTCAATAACTGTTCCATCCAAACCAAACATCCCATGAATGTGCATTTAACAAGATTAAATGTGCATTAAAAAGATACAAGGTCCTTTCTTGCATCCATTGAGAAGGGTAGACCACTGGAAGGAGCTGGGAACAGAGATCACCAAACCACCCCGCCCCCACCCCTCCCCGCAGACTTTGCAGGGATCTAGGCCAGCACTGTGAGGCTGGAGCCAGGGTGGGAAGATGGGGTGAGGAGACAGACTTGGGGAGCAGATCCCGGGTAGCTGCTACAGCAGGACCTCCAAGCCCTTCTTGGCAGGCACTCAGGCACACACGTGCGGGCCCCACAACAATGTCCCCAAGCAGTGGCAGCCGCAGGGGGTGTGAGGCGGGACTTGCTTCTGCCTTTGGAACCCTGTGTTTGCTGATGTTTACATAGAGAGTGGAATTAATTAAATGCCTCGGGGCCTTGCTCGGTTGCTGAAAATAAACCCAGCCAGGCCCCCAGCAGTGAGCCGCCTGCCTGCGTCTGTCAGGTTTCTCCCAGCTTTGCAGGCACACACAGCAGGATTAGAGCCGCTGCCACTCTCCCCACAGGCAGCGTGTCGGAGCCAGATGTGTGCAGAACAGGGGCACATCCCAGCAGCCAGAGGCACATAGAAACACGCTGATTCACAGGACGAAGCATCGGCCCACCGAGCCTCACCCAGTTAAATACACACAGAGCCGTAGCTGCTCCTGGGTGCACGGTGAAGCAAGCACAGCCTGGCAAAGACGCTCAGATAAACCTGGTACATGTGCCACCGGGACTCATAGCAGGGTCCTACACCCACAGTCATGGATATGCACGCATGGCTTCCAAGTCCAGGGTCCTACACCCACAGTCATGGATATGCACGCATGGCTTCCAAGTCAGAAAGCCTTAATCTGCTCCTAGCTCTACCTTTTGCTAGAAGTGTGACCTGAAGCTTGTTTCTTTAACCTGTTTGCGCCTCTGTTTCCTCCATTATCAAATGGGATAACAGCAGTACTAACCTCGTGGTGTCACTGTGAAGATAAAAATGAGAAAAGGAACAGTCTCTCTTAGCAGAGCCCCTGGTGCTCACTAAGCCCTCCATGAACCTTAGATAAAAGCAGTCGCTCTCAACACCATCCCAGGCGTGGGCGCGCATAGGAACGTGGGCATGTAGGCATTCAGACACACAAAGACACAAATGGACCAAGTAACACACAAGAACACAGCAAGACCACAGAGGCATCCCCTGGGGCTCACAAATAAGTCTGCCTGGACCTGACCTGTGCAGACCTGTGCACACACCCGCTCTCTTCTCCCCTCACCACCAGCCCAGCCCAGGCTGATGGCAGCACATGGCCACGCCATGCAGAGCTGAGGCCAGCCAAAGTCCTTGGCTGAGGAGCCACATGCTGCAGGTGTGGTTTCCAGCCACTAAAACACAGACTCCTGTGGCTCCCCATGACCTTCTGGCCAAGAGCCAATCTCCCTTCCTGAGGCTGAAATTCACAGACTTCCATGCTCTGCCTCCCTCCCTCTCCTTGCATCACAACCCAGCACTGCCCCGTGGGGGCCCCCAATGAGCAGTGCCCCTCCAGTTCTGAACAACTGAGAAAGGATGGCAGATGGGGGCTGAATAGAATCTTGATTGCTGAGAAAGTTCTTGATTGCTGTGAGTTGAAGCGCACAGCTTATTGTGAAAGGCAAAGAAGCCTCCTACCGACTCCCAGAATGGAGTGGGCCATCCCACACAGTTCTAGACAAAAACTCACAATAAAGCGACTATTACAATAAGTGAGTTTGTAGTTCTGGAGGGGACAGGCACCCCGTGTGGAGGGCACGGAGAGGCCGAGAACCTGTGTACACGCTGTTTGCCCGCACCCTGCCCCCTGCCTCACTCCTGCTGTGCTTTCTTGGACTCAGTTCTGACCTTGCATCAGTGTCCTAGGCATGTAACAGCCTGTACACTACACAGCGTGTAACAGGCAGGCACACCACACTTAGCGACGGGACCCAGCACCGACCCTCTCACGGTGTCCGTATCAGTACAGACGTCCCGCGGAGATGTTGTGCATTCAGTTCTAGAACACCCGTCACAATAAAGCAGCTACTGCAATAAATGAATTTATAGTCGCATGAATATTCTGGTTGCCCAGTACCTATAAAAGCTAAGTTTACACTGTATTAAGTGGGAAATAGCATTTTGCCTGAGAAAACAATGTACATGCCTTAATTAAAAAACACTTTATTGCTCAAAAAAAAAAAAAATGCTAACCATCATCTGGGCCTTCAGCAAGCTGTAATCTTTTTGCTGACTTAGGGACTTATTTCCAGTTTGATGGCTGCTGAGAGATCAAGCTGATGGTTGCTGAAGGTTGGAGTGCCTATGGCAGTTTCTTAAGACACTTATGAAGTTTGCTGATTCGATTGATTCTTCTTTTCGTGAACTATTTCTCTGTAATATGCAATACTGTTTGATGGCATTTTACCTACATTAGAATTTCTTTCAAAATTGGAAAGAAGATTGAGAGTCCTCTCATAATCTGCTGCTGCTTGATTAAGTTTATGTAATGTTCTAAATGATCCTTTGTTGACATTTCAATAAATCTTCACTGCATCATTGCCAGGAATAGATTCTGTCTCCAGAAACCACTCTCTTTGCTCATCCCTAAGAAAGAAAGATATAAGCATCTGAATGCAGAATTCCAAAGAATAGCAAGAAGAGATAAGAAAGCCTTCCTCAGCTATCAATGCAAAGAAGTAGAGGAAAACAACAGAATGGGAAAGACTAGAGATCTCTTCAAGAAAATTAGAGATACCAAGGGAACATTTCATGCAAAGATGGGCTCGATAAAGGACAGAAATGGTATGGACCTAACAGAAGCAGAAGATACTAAGAAGAGGTGGCAAGAATACTCAGAAGAACTGTACAAAAAAGATCTTCACCACCCGGATTATCACGATGGTGTGATCACTCACCTAGAGCCAGACATCCTGGAATGTGAAGTCAAGTGGGCCTTAGAAAGCATCACTACGAACAAAGCTAGTGGAGGTGATGGAATTCCAGTTGAGCTGTTTCAAATCCTGAAAGATGATGCTATGAATGTGCTGCACTCAATATGCCAGCAAATTTGGAAAACTCAGCAGTGGCCACAGGACTGGAAAAGGTCAGTTTTCATTCCAATTCCAAAGAAAGGCAATGCCAAAGAATGCTCAAACTACCGCACAATTGCACTCATCTCACACGCTAGTAAAGTAATGCTCAAAATTCTCCAAGCCAGGCTTCAGCAATATGTGAACCGTGAACTCCCTGATGTTCAAGCTGGTTTTAGAAAAGGCAGAGGAACCAGAGATCAAATTGCCAACATCCGCTGGATCATGGAAAAAGCAAGAGAGTTCCAGAAAAACATCTATTTCTGCTTTATTGACTATGCCAAAGCCTTTGACTGTGTGGATCACAATAAACTGTGGAAAATTCTGAAAGAGATGGGAATACCAGACCACCTGACCTGCCTCTTGAGAAATCTGTATGCAGGTCAGGAAGCAACAGTTAGAACTGGACATGGAACAACAGACTGGTTCCAAATAGGAAAAGGAGTACGTCAAGGCTGTATATTGTCACCCTGCTTATTTAACTTATATGCAGAGTACATCATGAGAAACGCTGGACTGGAAGAAACACAAGCTGGAATCAAGATTGCCGGGAGAAATATCAATAACCTCAGATATGCAGATGACACCACCCTTATGGCAGAAAGTGAAGAGGAACTAAAAAGCCTCTTGATGAAAGTGAAAGAGGAGAGTGAAAAAGTTGGCTTAAAGCTCAACATTCAGAAAACGAAGATCATGGCATCTGGTCCCATCACTTCATGGGAAATAGATGGGGAAACGGTGGAAACAGTGTCAGACTTTATTTTTCTGGGCTTCAAAATCACTGCAGATGGTGACTGCAGCCATGAAATTAGAAGACGCTTACTCCTTGGAAGAAAAGTTATGACCAACCTAGATAGTATATTCAAAAGCAGAAACATTACTTTGCCGACTAAGGTCCGCCTAGTCAAGGCTATGGTTTTTCCTGTGGTCATGTATGGATGTGACAGTTGGACTGTGAAGAAAGCTGAGCGCTGAAGAATTGATGCTTTTGAACTGTGGTGTTGAAGAAGACTCTTGAGAGTCCCTTGGACTGCAAGGAGATCCAACCAGTACATTCTGAAGGAGATCAGTCCTGGGTGTTCTTTGGAAGGAATGATTCTAAAGCTGAAACTCCAGTACTTTGTCCACCTCATGAGAAGAGTTGACTCATTGGAAAAGACTCTGATGCTGGGAGGGATTGGGGGCAGGAGGAGAAGGGGACGACCGAGGATGAGATGACTGGATGGCATCACGGACTCGATGGACGTCTGAGTGAACTCCGGGAGTTGGTGATGGACAGGGAGGCCTGGCGTGCTGTGATTCATGGGGTCGCAAAGAGTCGGACACGACTGAGCGACTGAACTGACCTGAACTGAAGAAGCATCTTCATCTGCTCAAGTTTTATCGTGAGTTTTCGGTAATTCCGTCACATCTTCAGGCTCTACTTGTAGTTCCAGTTCTCTCGCTGTTCACACCACGTCTGCAGTTACTTCCTCCTCCGAAGTCTTGAACCCCTCAAAGTTATCCGTGAGGATTAGAATCTACTTTTTGCAAACTCCTGTTAACGTTGGCATTTTGACCCATTCCCACGAATCATGAATGTTCTTACTGGCATCTAGAACAGTGAATCCTTTACAGAAGTTTTTGAATTTACTTTGCTCAGATCCATCCAAGGAATCACTATGTGCAAGCTGTAGCCTTATGAAATATATTTCTTAAAAAACTGAGGCTTGAAAGTCGAAATGACTCGTTGATCCCTGACTGCAGAATGGATGTTGTGTTAGCAGACGTGAAAACAACGTTAATCTCATTGTACATCTCCATCAGAGCTCTTGAATGACCAGGTGCAATGTCAGTGAGTAGAAATATTTTGAAAAGAATTTTTTTTTTCCTGAACAGTAGGTCTCAACAGTGGGCTTAAAATATTCAGCAAACCATGTTGTAAACAGATGTGCTGTCATCCAGGCTTTGTTGTTCCATTTATGGAGCACAGACTGAGTCGATTTAATTCTGAATTCTTGAGGACCCTAGGATTTTCAGAATGGTAAATGAACACTGGCTTCAACTTAAAATCACTGACTGCTTCAGCCCCTAACAAGAGAGTCGGCTGATCTTTTGAAGCTTAGAAGCCAGGCGTTGACCTCTGGTCTCTAACTATGGAAGTCCTAGATGGCATCTTCTTCCAGTAGAAAGCTGTTTCATCTACCTGAGACTCTGTTGTTTAGTGTAGCTACTTTCATTAATTATCCCAGCTTGATCTTCTGGATTACTTGTTGCAGCTTCTGCATCAGCACTTGCTGCTTCCTCTTGCACCTTGGTGTTATGGAGACAACTTCATTCCTTAAACCTCACAAACCGATCTGATGACTTCAAACTTTTCTTCTGCAGCCTTCTTACCTCTCTCAGCCTTCACAGAACAGAAGAGTTAGGGCCTTGATCTGGATCAGGCTTTGGCTGAAGGGAGTGTTGTAGGAGATTGGATCTTCTATCCAGGCCACTAACACTTTCTCCATATCTGCAATAAGCAGTTTTGCTTTCTTGTCATTCATGAGTTCACTGGAGCAGCACTCTTAATTTCCATGAAGAACTTTTCCTTTGTGTTCACAGTTTGGCTAATTGTTTGGTGCAAGAGACCTTGATTTCGGCCTGTCTTGTGTATCTCCATGGTTTCCTTGCTAAGTTTAATCATTTCTAGCCTTGGTTTTAAAGAGAGACACATGCAGCTCTTCCTGTCACTTGAACACCTGGAGGCCGTTACTGGATTATTAATTGGCCTAACTTTCAGTATTACAGTGTCTCAGGGAATGAGGAGGCCCAAGAAGAGAGAGATGGGGGACAGTTGTCACTGGAGCAGTCAAAATACCCACGACATTTATTGCTTAGTTCGTTGTCTTATATGGGTACAGCTGATGGTGCCCCAAAACAATTGCCGTAGTAACACCAAAGACCACTGATCCCAGATCACCATAACAAACATATTTGTAAGAATTGTCAGTATGTCACACACAGGCACCTAGTGAGCAAAGGTACTGGAGAGGTGGTGCTGGTAGATCTGTTCAACACCAGCTTGCCGCAAACTTTCAGTTTGTAAAAGAGAATTAAAAAGCAATCTCTGTGAAAAACAGTCAAATGAAATGCAGTAAAGTGAGGCATGCCTGAATTATTTCCCAGTTTAAAAATAAAAGCTTTCTCCCCACAGGACTATTGTGATTGATAGATGGGTTGGTGAATCTATTCATTTCTTTATTCACACCTTGAAGGAGACTCCTTTTCTGCAGAGGCTGAAGGGAGTGAAAGGTGTGAGACAGTCGGACAAGGAACAGAAGCCAGTACCTGAAATAGAAGATAAAAAGTTCAAGAGCAGAGTTCAGCCTGGAGGAGGGGTGCCATTTGGGTCTCCATCCACAGTATCAGCCTCCATCCCCAAGTTCTCCAAGGGGCAGGAAGTACTTATGGTTCTAAGGCCATCTGGGCTGGTATCCCCCTCGCTGGATCTCTGCTTTGAGTGCTCACGCTCACGGCAATAACATTACACTGTTGTAAGTCAGAGTTCGAACGGCTCCCTATGGGCCATCTTATTTGAGCAGTCCCAAGATCTCAGGGCTCCTCTTGAGCCCTGAGCCTCAGAGAGGGTGGCTGACTTGTTCAGGGCTGTACAGCTCTGGTGAAACGTGGCTTGGCCGACGCAGGCTCTTCTCTTCGTGACTGTTACTGTTGCTCCACCCTGCTCAGTCGTGTCCTACTCCTTGTGACCCCCTGGACTGTAGCCTGCCAGGCTCCTCCGTCCATGGGGTTTTCAGGCAAGAATACTGGAGTCGGGTGCCATTTCCTACTCCAGAGAACCTTCCCAATCCAGGGATCAAACCCACATCTCCTGCACTGACAGGCGGATTCTTTACCACTCAGCCCCCTCGGTATCCAGGCTGTTACTGTTACTGTAGGGGCAGTGAATGGATGAACTCAGTTCCTGCAGGGGACACCACTTCCTTTGGGTGTCCCATACATCTTGTGAAAGAGCATGTCCAACTGTCTTGGATTTGATTTGCAACATTATTCTTTCAACACATAAGTTTGTAAATAGCTATATATTGAGTGCCCACATGTTGCGCAGCATGGTAGCAGGTTCAGTGGGGAACGAAAACAGGAATAGGTGTGAATGTATGTAAAGGCCAGATGGTGGCCAGCGTTGCTGCTGGTCTCTGGGTAGGTGCATGTCTTGGCTGGGGGGCCAGGATCAGAACTCTCAAGGGGCTTGGGACCTTGAGGAGGTGTGGGTTCCTCCCCAGGGACAGACTCTTCAGTCACAGCGTGCTTCTGGCTGAAAAGAAAGCTGGAGGCATCTAAGCTGTAAGCTTTAGGCTCTATGGGTAATGTATTCAGGGGTCGTGTGTGTGTGCACGTGCACATGTGTAGAGAGAGAGAGAAGTAAAGAGCACTTGCCTTTTCGTAGCGGAAGAGGTCTCGGTGGAGTGCTAACAGGCTTCTCTCAACTTGGAGCAGAGACTGATTCCTATCTGGGGGGTACTGATCTCCTTTTAACACCTAAGGCTCAGCCCACCCTACGGCCGCATTCCAAAGCTCTCCATCTGAGCCCTGAGCCCTCAGCACTGACCGCTCCTCGGTACAGTCACTGTGAGCAGCTGTGTGAACAGGTACAAAGCTGAGGAGCTCCTGGATTCAGAAGCAGTGATGGACAAGAAGAACCACTTCCCTCCCTGGACCTCAGGTCTCAGTCTTTTCACCTCTGAAGCGGAAGGGCAAGGAGGATTGAACACTTTTATCTCTGAGACTCCTCTCAACTCTGGCTTTCAACTATTCCGTGTCTCCCTAGACTCTGAATAGCGAGTGTATTACAAAGACCTCCCATTGTGGTGTTTATATCCATCGTTTATTTTTTCTGCAGAAGACCCTAATGAGCTGTGTTTACGCTGTAGGGTGATGAGGTTTGAAGCATAGAACTTGGGTTCCCGTTGTGTGGTTGGGAAAACTGAGGTTCTGCACTGGATCCCACAGCTCCTTGAACAGCAGCTAGGCTTGGCGCCAGGCCTCCTGACTATCTCCACCCTCCGTACTTTGCCAGACTATGTGGGTACCCATCTGAAGCATCCAGAAGGCAAAAGCCCAGCTGAGAGAATCTATGGTTTTGTCTCAGTCCAGCCAAGCATCCAACCTGTAGGGGTTCTCGTTAAGTGCACTCTGATTTATAAACGGCCTAGTCCTCCATCCACCTCATTATCTGCTGAGACACTGCTTTGTCTTGTAAAGTCCGTTTCACAGGTCTACTTCCTCTGACCTCTTCTGCCCAGTAACTTGCTGAGTTGCTCACTCATTATCCACTTTGCCCGCTGCAAATTCTCTCCCCTCACCACACCCCCTGGCCCGTGCTAGACAAGGCTCCGTCCTGGCAAGTTTCCAGTTTCACAAGTTGTGACCTCTGTATTGACCTCTGCTAGGTAGGCAGCCTTCTTTTTCTAAGACAAGGTCACAGCCTGGCCATGGCCTGCTCTGAGACATGTGACAACACATTCTCCCATCATCCTTTCCCCGGCATCAGCATCCTCTCATAGCCCGCGTTCTCAGGTAGAAATCCAGACTTTTATCTTAAAAAGGGGAAAAAAGCAAAGACAAACCTTAGTTAGTGTCAGAATGGCTCCCAAACATAGCGCCAGGGTTCTGGGCTTTGCCTTCCTTCCTGCGGGGTCTGACCTAGTGATATTGTGTGCGCGGCAATGTTCGAGTTCCAGGGCCTGGGCACACAGTCGGGGTTTGGTGTGGGACACTCTCAGGAGCCACTGGAGGCCCTGTGCTGTTCCGAATGTGTTCAGACCTTCTCGCAGTTTTCCATGGGGAGAGGGAAAGCAGTCGCATGGTCTAGACAGGAAAACCTGGCGGTGTAGACACATCTGGAAGACGATGCTGTGTTTTGAATCACAATTGAGGTCCCACTTCCCTGTGTGCATGCTCCTGCAACACGGTCCCCTCTCCCCGGCCACGTGCCTGCTGCTGCCTCTGTGCCTATGGGTTGTAAAGGCTGTGTGTTTCAAGCTCTTTCGACAGGGAGCCAGAAGTGGATGCATTCCACTCAGTGGATCAGGGAAGAGTGGCATGTGAACTGTGTATCTGGCATCAGTATCCAGAAAGCTTCCTTCATGAGTCTGGATGAGCTGCCCACTGCCCCCTTCCCTGTCCTGGAAATGAAGTGAAGCGTTAGTTAGTCATGTCGGACTCTTTGCAACCCAATGGAGCCCACCAGGCTCCTCTGTCCATGGGATCCTCCAGGCAGGAATACTGGAATAGGTAGCCATTCCCTTCTCCACGGATCTTCCTGACCCAGGGATCAAACCAGGGTCTCCTGCATTGCAGGCAGGTTCTTTACCGTCGGAACCACCAGGGAAGCCCCTCCTTGTCTTGGGCCTGGACTCAAATATGAGTAGCATTGTGGTCTGGCAGGCACAGGAGACCTAAGCACCCCTCAGCCTTCCACATACTGCCCTTGACCTTCCTTCCTCCAGTCTTCAGGCTGCTTGAGAATTTCTGTCCCATGAGGGAGCCAGATTCTCCCCAAGCCTCTCTTTTCCTTTGAGGTCAGGAAGATAACTTCTAAGACTCGGTTCATATGAGAGTTCTTCTATGGCATCTTCCTGGTACTTCAAAACAGCACTGAAACTCCTCCACTCTCCACGGGACTTTTACAGCTCTGCTGCCCTTGAGCCAGTTGTCTGACCTTCTGGAGCCTCACTTTCTTCTTCTGTAAATACCACTATGGCCTGCCCACCTCACGAGGCCATTGGGAAGCCAGTGGAGGCAAAAGTGCGAACACCTGCGTGTACCAGTGACATCAGGGAACAGACAGGGTGGGGGGCCTGGCATCCATGCAGACTGTCTCAGTCCCGAGGAGGCATGCTGGGGATGGTCCCAGACCCATTGTGACCCTCCGAGAGTGGTCCTGGCATGTCAGTGGGACCCGCTCAGCATGCAGGGATCACAGGTGTGGGCCGGAGCTCCATACTCACCCTCTGGTGCCTCTTGGAGATTCAGCACTGATGCTTTGTGCTTCCTCGCTGATCACGAGAGTGCATGCTCATCGGACACAGGTGCCAGGCTGTCTTAGTTCTTTAAATTTCATCAGCATATTTAACTTCATATAAAAAACCCGCAAGGTAGGCAGTGATATTATTCCCAATTTACAGATGAAGAAATGGAGACACCAAGTGTCCATGGGGAGTAGAAGCATATGCCTGGACCGGGAGCCAGGACCCTTGGCTGCCTGCCTTGCTCTTAGTGGGGCCTAGGACCTGCCGTTGATCTCTTTATCCATCCATTCCTCCATCCACCCCTTATTCTTTGCAAATCTCCCTAGGGTGGCAGGGTGGGTGGCAGCGTGGGGTCTGTGAGGTCAAGGGACAAAGCCCCCCGGTTAGGGTCATCTGACGCTACAAAAGCCTGAGTCGTTGCAGGAGAGCAGACAAAGGCCTAGCAGGACTAGAGCTGTTAGATAGTACGTGGAGCCGACAGAGTCAGGGTTCCCTGAGAGGATGGGGACAGCACTGCTGTGGCCCCTGTGTGCTGCCCTCCTCCCTGTGGTGGCCGCAGCGGACGTGCGTCACAGGTATAGCATGCCCAGAACAGCCATGCCTCCCAGGAGCCCACAGTCAGTGAGTCTCCAGGAGACACAGGTTCCCCCAGGGGTGGGGACGTGGAACCACTCATCTCCCAGGCATTCCTGAGGGCACAGTAGTGGCCAAGACGCTGGCATCTGTTGCCTGCCCCCTACCCCCCTGCCAGCCTCCCCCTCCTAAGAGAAGCCCTCACCACTGCAGATGCCATTTTGCCTTTGTTTGTTCCAAGAGCCAGGATTACCGGTGCTGAGAGCTGACTTCCAGCGGGCAGGAGGGATTGGACAAATGAGGTAAAGAGAAAGCCTGGAATGCAGCTTCGAGGACCAGGCACCTGGAGCAGACTCTACAAGGAACCTGCTCGGGTCTATGGGGACTGCTGCCTTCTCCAGACCTCACTTCCCCATCTCTGTGAAGCCCAGCAACAAGGGTGCACGCCCAGCCCTGCCTGACACATCTTCCCCCTTGCCCTGCCCACCTCCCTGCCCCAGTGTGGGAGCAGCTTATATGAGGCTTGCAGGAAGCAGCCCACCTTGGGTGAAAGGGCCTCACCTGGGAGCCAGCGAGCTTGTTCCAGGATCCGGGTCATTCTCTTCAGCCCCTCTGATCGGCAGGTGCAGAGGGAGCTTCCTGGGTCCTTCGAGTTTCACCCCCGCCCCACCTGCCCCTGTCCCTGCCCAGCTCTCTAGCTCCCACCCTGGTAACTTTGGCCCCTTACTACTGGGGTACCCTTAGAGGAGTAGCTCTGCCTCAGTCTCCTCAACTGGAAAATGGAAATAATAGTGCCTACCTCCTAGGCTTGTGAGGATTAAAAGAGTTATCAAATGTAAGGCACTTAGAATCCTGGCTGGTGTATAGAAAACAGTATACAAAATATCTGAGGGTAGCTATCATTACTACTGTGATTATGCTTATCATATGCAGTGTGCTCTGATCCCAGAGAACATCCCCTGCTGTTCTGATACTTTATGAAATTCCTTCATTCCGTGTCTGCCTTTCACATTGCTATTTTCTCTGCCTAAATGCCCTTCCTTGTCTGATCTGTCTAGAAAACCCCTACTCATTCTTCAAGATTCAGCTCAATCTGGTCCATTCTCTCCGACATCTTTAGTGGACGAGTTGACTACATCCTGACTGTTAGACTTACTGTGCCTGGATGGCACTGGGGGTCTATCGAGCGGACTGGTACTTTACCACCTCGCCTGTCTGTCTCCATAGTGATTAATCTACCTCTGTGTCTCTAACATAAGTACTGGGGAAGGCGACGTGAGCAATGTTTATTTCTTTTCTTAAGTGTTCCCTGGAGGACAGGAGGGTGTATGTGCAGTGGTGACGATGAGCCGAGTGAGGGACAGAGCTGGGGACTCACGAGAGGGATGGATCCTGACTGGGTTTGGGGAGGATGGAGTTAGGAAATTGGGAAGATGAGGTAAAGTTGTGGGCTGTCAGCTATTTACAAAAGTGTGAGTTTTTTTTACAGATTTTGTACAGACTTTTCATCCATGTGCTCATTACACCTGATCATGTTTCTTTGTGGTTTCTCTTGTTCAGTTCAGGCTGCTACAAGAAACTACCGTAGACTGGGGGGCTTTCAAACAAGAAAAATGCATTTCTCACAGTTCTGGAAGTCCAAGAGTAAGGTACCGGCAAATTCAGCATCTAGTGAGGGCCTGCTCCCTGGTTCGGAGACAGCTGTCATCTCATTGTGCCCTCACATGAGTCAAGGGCTAAGGGGGCTCTCTGGAGACCAGTCCCATTCCTGAAGGCTCTGCCTAATGACCTAACCACCCCAAAGCCCCACCTCCAAACACCACCACACTGGGGATCGGGTTTTCAATTATGAACCTGGGTGAGGGTCATAATCATTCAGTCTCCGCGGTATCTGTCCCTGATTTTGTTCTGTCTCTGTCTTGTATACGGGGCCCCGCTTCTCGCTGGCCTCATGGGCCAGGTCTGAAGAGAACATCCACCTCCCCAGCCTACCCTGCTTCCCTCGAACAGCCGCTGGGACCGGCTCCAGTTGCCTCCGTGGCCTCAGAGTGCTCTTTGGTTGGCTTGCCTTGATTCTCAAGCCGTGTGTGACTTGGAGGGAACGTGTGCCATGTGTTTCTGATTCAGCTCCCCTGTGCTCAAAGGCAGTGTGATCTGGAGCGATATCTGATGGCTTTTGAGCCTCAGCAATATGTTCTCCAAGCCTTCTTTTCCTGCCCCTCTCCCTGCCTTGACAGAAGCAGCCCTCCTGGCTGAGAATTGGTCTCCACAGTCCCAACCCTTGGCAAAACTGCCCCCAGCTGAATCTTTGCTCCTAGGAGACTGTGGACATCCAGGATGGAGGCCAGGGTGACGCCAGAGCGCCATCACTTCCTCATGGAGACACGCCTGCCTGCCTTGGTTGACTCTCCTGGTGGTTAAGTTCACTCTCCAGAGCTTGGTGGTTCTATAGCTCAAAATCAGAAAACATTTTGATGTGTTTCATGTTTGACAAGTCTTAAGAGTTTTCTTTTTCTTTCTCTTGCTGAACATAGCAGTACCTATCTATTTAGTAAACTTTTATTGAGAACCAACTGAATTCTGGGCAGTGGAGATAAAACAGCTCCTGTCCTCAAGGCAGGAGAAACAAATGCTTCAGGAGGCCATTCCATGCATAGAATTCTTTGGGGGAGGCACAATCCTTTGGGGGAAGGAGAGAATGAAGGAAGAGGAAAAGAGACCAATCAGGAGTCTTCCCAGAGGCATGGAACCTGTTCATGACTACTGTGATATGCACACAGGCAGAGTCAGAGTAAGACCCCAGGGACAGGGAACGACTGGGACCAAGAATCACCTGGTTACTAATGAATGAGACCAGGCATTAGGACTTTTCCGAAAGTAACTGAGGATATCCGCCAAGCTGGGAAAGGTGAGGCCCCACAGTTCTAAATCCCCATCTGTTTCCAGGCTGATTGCAGCTGAGCACAGTAATATCCCCCAATTAGCATCATGGTTTCTGGCTCAGTGGTGAAGAATCCACCTGCCAGTGCAGGAGACTTGAGTTCGATCTCTGGGTCAGGAAGATCCCCTGAGGAGAAAATGGCAACCCACTCCAGTATTCGTGCCTGAAAACTTCCATGGACAGAGGAGCCTGGCAGGCTATAGTCCATATGGTCGCCGTGAGTCAGACACAACTGAGCATGCATGCAATGCTCTTCTCTTTAAGTTTACAAAGCAGCGTCCCACTCATGATTTCAGTGAGTTCTTCTTCCCTCTGTCCCTCCTCTCTTCATTCAAAAGTGTTTCCTTAGCACGAGCCCTGTGTCTGGTACTGTTAGCCTCTGGGAACGGTGATGGGCCAGGTCAACAGGTCTCAGCTTCATAAAGTGTCTAATTCAGGATTCACATCACTTTAAAACTAAAGGCTGATACTATACCTCCAGGTACCAAATGTCAACAGTGCTTGGAGACGGCTGAGTTTCTCCATGTTGGTGTTTTCTGTGAAATAATTTCCTTTTCCCCATTTCACATGAGGAAAGAATTCAAGAAAAAGAAGCAAGGAGGTGGTGTTTTCCCGGTGAGCTAGTTCACCTCCGATCTACTTCTGATAAAAGCATTTCCTTTCTCTGCCCTTGAGGTACTAAGGGAAGTCAAACTCCATTTAAGGCCTCCAGAATTGGAACCTCCCAAGCATTTTGCCCCTAATAAAGCATCACTCTCAATGGTTCATCTCCAAAAGTTTTTTTATTGATTCCAGCCATGTTTTGCAACACTCTTGTTTGCTCATATTTAAAAACAGAACATTTCATGTTGGCTTTTTTTTTTAGCCTGATTTCTTGTTATTTCCCACATATTTCCAGTGAATGAAGAGATTAGAGAGTGCATCGGGTTTTTTTCATGAAGGACGAAAGTTAAACATCCTGTTCTGACTGTAGAGAAAATTTCAGGTTTCTGGAATCCATTAAAACCCAAAATGTCACAGGAAAGTTATTCTGGAGCCTGCGAAAACACAATTTTACACTTCTGATGTCCACTGGGCATGTTTGCCTGTCCTTGGAAGGAATCACCGTTTTCTTTCTTCACTCCCTCCATCCTTCCCTCTTCCTTTCAGAAAGATGGAAGGAAGCCAATATATGTAACGCTGAGTGCTTTGCAAACGTTATCGTATTTAATCCTCCCAACAGCAACCCCAAAGCTCAGAAAAGCTGATGAACTTGACCCAGGTTGTCCAGCAAGGAAACACCAGATGCAGCCTTCATCTTGCTGCGTCTTTACGTCCACCAATGACTTATAGTTTACTCTCTGATGCCACGCCACTTTTTTTTTTTCCATTTTGTAGAAAAGGATGTTGGAGTAAGCCAGAAAAGGACATTTTCTCCTTCTCTCTCAGCTAAAGACCATGTTTTCTCATTTGTAAGTGGATGTGCCACTGCAAACGGTAGAGCCAAAATGATTTCAGAGCATCTGGGTCCGTGATCCAGGGCAGCTCCGTAAATGCAGTTGTCATTACACATTCTACTTCCTTGCAGGAGACAGGCAGGTGGCTCTGAAGTCTGACGGTAGAACTGAGTGTAGGGAAACCTCTTACCAGCTGGTGAGGGGCCGATTGGCTGTGACGGGGCCTGAGAGTGAGGGTCTAGCTGGCTGCAGGCTAGCAGTCAGATCTGGGCCTTTGAAATCCACTAATAGCCCATTCCTGGACGTTGAGGCCCCCAGGGCCTTTCAGCCTGCCTTCATTTGGGCGCTTGTTGGAAAGTCGGGATAACAGGCTTGGACGGGAAGGGTGGGTGGAGAGGGTCCACTGGATTGCACCACAGGCCTGGCCAAGTTCCCCAGCACAGGAGGAACGCAGCCACGCAGCCTCCTCTGGCGTATCCCTCACCCTCATCTCAGCACGTGCCTTGGGAATTCTCCAGGATTCTCCTGGACTGGGCAGGGTTGGGAGGCCTGTGCTGGTGATAGTGGGATTGTCTGGGCCACTTGCTGGCTCAGAAGCCTCACGGGACCAGCATCCCTCTCCCAGGGCAAGAGCCTCATCTCTGGGAAGCAGGCATGACGGGCCCCCTTGCCTCACAGTATCCTTGGAGGAAGGAAGGTGTAGAAAAACAGCCAAGACTTCCAGAGTCAAATTATGTCTCTTGAGCCTTCTCTGATCTCCCAGGAAGTAATGCTCCCTTTTGAGGCTTACATAGTGATTCATTCTCTTTGCTCTTGACGGTCTTAGCCAGCCCTGAGCTGAGCTAACTGGCCTGTGTCTGCCTCCCTCAGACCATGAGTTCAGATGCTGAATTTAGAACTTGGGTTTGCACAATTCTGCCTGTTGTCTGATGTTTTCTACGTCAGGGCTGATCGCCTGCCAGATGAGAATCTTGCAAGCATGTGAGCAGGGTTCACCTTCCCACTTACCGGGCTTATGTGAAGGAGTTCCTCGAGCTGTGATGAGGCTTAACAATTGTCATAGCTTCCCAGGTAGCTCAAACAGCAAAGAAATCTGCCTATAATATAGGAGACCTGAGTTCCATCCCTGAGTTGGGAAGATCCCCTGGAGAAGAGAATGGCAGCCCACTCTGGTGTTCTTGCCTAGAGAATTCCATAGACAGGGAGGGCTACAGTCCAGGGAGTCGCAAAGAGCCGGAAAAGACTGAGCGGCCAACACTGACTTTAGTGATCCTAAGTCGTTTGGTGTGCCGGGCTGTTTAGGTCCAGACCGCGTTTCACTTTTAGTTCTTACATAGTCCTTAGCATCTCCTGTCAAATATGAGGAGACCGAAGGAGGGAAAGTAGCCGTCAGTATGTGGAAAGTTGAGATCTGAGCCCCAGGCCTGACAGCTTCCTAACCCGCAGTGCACAGTAGGATCCTTCCACCTCCCAAGAGCGCCTGCCTCTCTCACTGGTCTGCGTGTTTATTCTGGCCGTGGTCTGCCCAGAATTATCACCGCCATGGGCAGGAAGTGACAGGGGCCCGGGATGCTGCAAGGCCGTTAGAAACCGACTGGTGCAAACTTGTTCCTTGACCAGTGAGAAAATAAGTCTCAGAGCAGGGGTGGGGGCCGGAGCAGGAGCCGGTGTCCTGAGTCCTCAATTCCCATAAGCCTGTTTCCTGGACTCTGGGACGCTGCCCAGGCCATAAAATTTTATTCTTTCCTATAAAGGTGAACCCTCAAATGTCTAACGAAATTCCATTTAATCATTAAACCTTGGGTGAAGTTCGTTGGGAACGTGAGTGAATAAAGAGTCCGCCAGCAGGTCTGAGGACCAGTGATGGGGTGGACTTCAGTCCGCATAAACCTGAACTTTGGAGAGGGAGGCCCTGAGGTTGGTTCGCAGAGAGAGAGTGAAGAAAGGAGGTCTGGCGGTGGTGGAAAGCCCACCAGAGAGGAGAGGTCAGGCCTCCTTTCCCAACCACCTCCTGGTTTCCTGATTCCTGCTGCAAGCCAAGGGCATGGCCTGTCAGAGGGAGGGCTGGTACACAGTGTGATGCTGAAGGAGGCTGGCATCTCACAGAGGTGTTGTTTAAAGAGAGGCGGTTCCCAAGAAAGGGGCAGATTGCTAGGCCTTGTGCCCAGGAACCCCTGTAGCCTCCTCTCCCACAACAGTCAGGCCTTCCTGCAGATCTGGCCTGCCCCACCGTGATCTGAGAGCAGTGAGGCCAAGGCCAGGCATCTGGCCCCAGGTGTGTGCATGGGGTATGGGGGTGAAATTCAGGAAAGGGGAGGACCAGAGGCCACTGGGGTACCTGTGCTCAACCCATGAAGAGGAAAGAGAAGGGCAGGCTGTCCTTCCGGGCAGATGGCACGGACAGGTTCCTCCATGGCAGCACGCTTGACTCTGGCAAAGGTCACTTGGGACAGGTCTGTGACAGCCTCTGCCTGGAGTTGGCAGATTGCCCCTCTGGGAGCAAGGTACCAAGCGGGAAGGGCAGCTCCCCTTGGCCCTCAGTTCCACTTGCTGTGTTACCCCCGGCACACCTCTTTCCCTCTCTGAGGCTGAGGTTCTTTGTGAAATGGAGACAGTGCTATCCACCTGCTAGGGCCACCATGCCAGTCAGTGCCATGATGTGGGATGCCTGGTTCAGGAAGCAGGATTCTGCCCGCTGCTATTACTGTTATTGGCCAGATGGCACCAAGCCTTAGCGCCACCTTGGCCTCCTGGACGGCTTTGTTAGAGAGCTATTTCTGATGCAAAAAAGAAGTGCCACTTCCGATCCCTGGGAAGTTTCTGGTTCTTCCCCTTGGTACGTAGCTTCTGGAATAAACACGCAGCTCCAGACTCTTTTGAGGGTCAAAGAGAGTGGACAGAAGGTGGTTTTGCTACATGGTGGAGTGTGTAACTCATGGTTCATGTCCTCAGCTCTCGCCACTTGCAGGCATCTGTCCAGCCTGCACTGTGCCATGCTCTCCACGGTTCCTGGACACACCCAGAGGCACAGCCCGTACCCTGGGAAAGCTCACAGTGTGGGCCCATCAGAACATGGAGTGGTCACTGTGACAGTGGTGTCCCCTGCTGGGCCTGGGGGTGTGGGGGGCTGACAGCATCCTGGGCATTGAAGTGGATGCTGCAGGGCGAACCGGAGCCTGACCATGGGCAGTAAGGGTGGGCACACCAGGCAGGGTGCTGCCTGCTTAAAGTGCTGGCAGATAGGAAAGGCACTGGGTAGCTGCCAGCACACACAGGGAGGCCACGCCACATATGTCTTGGGACTGGGCTGATGAGACCTGAAGGAGAAGGGCAGAGCCTCCGGTCTGAGTGGAACTCTTGGACTTTCTCCCGCACCTCGGGGCTGGCCAGCAGAGGCTCCTGAACAAGATGGGAGCTCTTCTTAGGGAAGATAAATGGGCTTTCAGAGGGCAGCCTGACGGCGGGAGTGAGGAGGGAGGCCTTCGAGGTAACTGGGAGGGAGGGTCAGGGAGTCACAGCCAGGAGCAGAGCGACATGAGGCTGCACAGGGTGATGGTGATGGGACAGGAGAGGAGAGACCAGCCCCGTACAGCCTTTCCAAAAAAAAAACCAAACCCTCAGAACTTGCCAGTGAGCTGGGCAGAGATGGAGAAGGGACACAAGAGGGGAAGGTGATGCCTTGGTTCCTACCTTTTTGCAAATTCTTTACTTGGTAGGAAATGTGGAAACCCAGGCAGGACTAAGCTGGGAGTGTTGAGCGGGGTGAGGATGGGAGATGGAGTGACCACACAAACAGCTGCAGAGTGCCAGCTTGGTGCTTAGCACAGGCCTCCCAGCCCCAGCACACACAGGGGTATGGCGCTTGGCCTTTACAACAACCCCAAGTGGAAGATTTCATGCCCAATTTGCAGATGAGCAAACTGAGGCTCAGAGAGGTCAATGATTTGCTCAAGGACACACAGCTGCGAGTGGGAAAGCTAAGATTTCAACACAGGTCTGGCTGCTCACTGCCTTCGTGAGGCACCCCCATCAGTACCTGCAGCCCTGCCCCTCTCAGCTGAAAGCAGGGCCTCTCCCCACCGCCAAGCCTCTGTCTGAGCCACCTCACCATGTCTTCAGGAGAGGCTGCCATGCAGCTCCTAGGAGGAAAAAACCCGGTGTGGCACCATCTGCTCCTAACAAATAAACAGATCGCTTCAAACCACTCTGGGAAAAGAGCCACAGACACAGGAGGAAGGAAATTTTGAGACAGTCCTGTCATTTTCCTTAGCCTAGACCAGCTTCTTCAGCTGGTGTTTGAGGTGGACTCATTCTTTGATGTGGACACTGTCCCGTGCCCTATGGGATATGGTACAGCATCCCTGGCCTCTGCCAGGAATAGAAGCTGCCCAATTCTACCAGACAGAGAGGACACTCTTAGAGGGGTATTTCCTCCCTGACTTATGACAACCAAAAATGCCCTCAGACAATGTTTCCTAGGAAGCTGGAGGAAGAAAATTGCCCCCAGATTGAGAATCACGGTTGTAGATAATCAAAGAATTTCAACCTGAAAGGGAATATTGGGGTCACCTAGGTCAGACCAGCTGTTGCATGGAAGGGTTGAAAGGTGCTCCCCAAAGCTAGCATTCCATCAGTCTATGAGACCCTCAGTTTACTAGGAAGATGCTGGGGCCAGAGGAGAGGAGGGGCCTGCTGTCACTCAGGAGTCTGGAACTCATCACCTCTTCACATCACCTGTAACAAGGCCTCAGAGGCTCGAACTGTTTCCTTCCAAGCTCAAGTCCCTGGCTAGCCTATCAGGGGTGCCTAGCCCCGTGCCAGGTGCCAGGAGGTGCAGGTTAAGAGACAGGAGGAAGAGACAGGACTGCTCCAGACAGTTTCGCCCCGTGCGGGTCACAGGCGGGCTGCACATAACCAGGAGAGCTTGCGCAGCTGTCTGTGCAGGGCTGGAGGGGCTGCAGGTCTCGGCAGGAAAGAATTCTGGAAGAAAGGAGCCTTTGCGAAGAGGAAGGAGCGTTGAAGGAGGGGGGCAGTGATGTGAGTCAGGTCGGATCTCCAGAAGAGTGGGAGCCACAGGACTCCAAGGATCAAGGCCTGCTTTCTGCGGCATCACATCCCCGACACCTGAGCCAGGGTGCTTCAGGGGCTCCCGGAAAGGCCGTCTGTCCAGGCGATTCATGTCTTCATCCCACTGCATCCCCAGCTGGGCCGTGCCTCCCTGAGCTGCGTTTGCACCTGTCAGCAGGGCACCCCCAGGGTTGCGTGAGGGCTGAATGAGATCAGGAGTCCCGAGAGTTTGGTTAACCACAAAAAGTCGCCCAGCATGAGGAATGATGGTTATCATACCAAGTGGGGTGAGATCAGCACTGAAACAGAAGCGTCAGGACTGGAAGGGGCTGAGAACTTGACTCCCCAGAGGGCAGCCAGGCAAAGCCTCTTGCCATTCAGGCGGGTGGGGGTGGTGGGGAACCAGCCACCCTGGGCCGGCAGCGTGATCCCCGCTTCTCCACCTACGTGGACCACTCTTCTACCCTGCCTGGCTCTGCCGGAGCACCTGCTGGTGCATTCAGAAGCCTCCGTGACCCCAGGGCCAGGCCAGAAAGGGGCTGCTGCAGGAAGACTGCTGAGTTCCACGGCCAGAGCTTTACAAGTCAAAACCAAGGCCAGCAATGCCCGGGGGCCCATGAATCTATTCTCAGACACAGTTGTTGAGAGGAGGTATTATAAATGGGGTTGGGAGGCTGATTCTGGATGCAGGGCCTGGGGCTCAACTCCAGCTAGGCTGGGCGGGCCCTTGGTCACTATCTTCATTTCCCAGTCTGGTGTGGCTGGCTCTGGGTATCCACCAGGACCCCAGCGCTGGCAGTGGGAGGGCATCTGAAGGTGGAGTTGGGGGGCAGGCCGAACGGCAGGAGGAGAAGAAAGAAAGGAAGAATGGGAAGCAAAAGGGTCAGGCCCGCAAAGCTGGGTCTGCTGGAATGAATGGACAGACAGCCTTGTGTCTGAGGAAACGGTGAACTCCCATCAGGAGCCCCACAGCTCCTCACTGACCTTGCCTGGCTGCAAAGACCACCTCCCAGCAGGCTCGAGGAGCCTGTGTGTTGGGGGTTGAGGGGACAGTGTATGTGTGTGGATGGGGGGCAGGAGGTAGTTGTGGCTACTTTTGGTTTAGGGAGCAGACAGGGCCACCACCCTTACCAAGTCAACTCAATCCCTCTGCCAGTCTGGAGCTCCCCGCTGTGCCCTCCAGTCCCTACCCGGCCACCAGTCTGAGGCCTTTCCCCAAGGTACCTTCAAGCTCAGCCCCTCCTGGAAGGCAAAGGTGAGTCTTTGGTTTCTGGCAGGTTCCTGGAAGGTCTGTGGCCGTGCAGTGCCCACAGTGCAGGATAAGGCAGAGTGAAGACCCCAGGGGCTTCAGGGCAGGGAGGCCATGTTAGAATCTCACCCTGCATTTCAGAGCTGGGTGAATTTTGAAAGTTGTTTCCCCCTTTCTGGCTCACCCACGTTGACTGCCACAGGGGAGGAGAGTTCTTAATTTGCCGGCTGTTAGAGTGTTCAGTGAGAAATGAAGTTCTTGCCGCGGTGTCGCACGTAGACACTGGAAGCAGCAGTTACCTTTGGCTGAGCAGCAATACATGACTTAAATGATGCTGAAAGAAGTAAAGGACGGTCCCCACGTCCAGGGAGCCAACCCCTAGAGGAAGGGACAGGGACCCAGGGAGAGTTCGCTTGCATCCTCAACTGCTTTGTGCATTGTTGGGGGCCTTCTCTGTGCCTTGCCTGTCCTGGATGCTGGGATCAGCCCAGATGCCCTAGGGGGTCACCCGGAGAGACAGGTGTACCATCAGGCCTCAGGCACAGGGGTTAGGAGGGAGCTGGAGGGATACCCAGGAAGGTACTGAGGAGGGGTCTATGGCCCTGTGTCTGAAAGCGTGAGTAGGAGGATGCTAGGCGGGTATGCACAGTAGGGCAAGGCTGAACCTACAACTGTGGTCTGGCCCCCAGCTGCAATATCTGAGTCAGGTACCAGCAAAGTCTGAACACAAAAGCAACAGCCTTGCGGCTTCAAGAAGGGGTCAGGCCCGGGACGCAAATAGGTCCCTGATTAGGAAGTGCCTCCTCAGGCCCAGGTGTGAGAGAAGGAGAGAGCACCTGAAGAAAATCCTTGCCTTCCACCAAGACTGACCACTTAGACACAGAGGGTGCCTTCATGACATTCAAGTCCAAAGCCCAGAAAGCTGGAACTTGGCCAAAGTGGTGCAAAAGTCTATTCAGACGTCATCTCTGAGCCCTGCAGGAGCTCTGAGCGCCAGCCCCACCTGCACGGCAACAGAGGAGAGCCTCTGACGCTTTTCACTTTTCCTTCTCCTTTCCAGGCTCACCGCTCCCCGGGCACCTCTGTCCCCGCCCGCTGGGTGCAGGCCTCCTCATTTATCAAGATAAAATCCACCAAAGTCTCGGGGAGGGAGGAGCATAAAAAGAGTTTGCGGGGCAATAAATCTCCTTTACCATCGGCAGAATTCATCCCAGACTGTGCTCTTTGAAAGTAGAGACTGCCGACAGGACAGTGCAACCGGGCGTGGGGGTGGGTGTGTGGGAGCAGGGACACAGCTCAGAGGCCTGGGCTTCACAGCTGGGCACCTGGCTGTGTGGGGGAGCACAGGCCATCAGTGGCAGAACTGAGTCTAGAACCGAGGATGGCGTTTCAGCCCCGCTCCCGTCTGCGTTCCCAAGGTCAACAGCTCCCTAAGCCCAGAATTATATTTGAGAACTAACGACACTCATCCACTTAGTCCCTTCATCATCCGCATGTGCTCGTTCATTTTCATGTCACTCTCTTCTGCATCTGTCACTAACGTTTACTGTGCACCTATTGTGTGCCCAGCACAGAGCCTGCAGCAGGGCGGCAGAAGGAGCACCTGGGCCCGTCGGAGCAGGGGAGAGACCTCAGAGCAGGGGCAGGGGGCACTCCACACTGTGTGAGGGGGGCCTGAGCAGAAGGGGACAGAGGTCCTATCCCCTCTTCCGTCTCCCCCCTGCAGAGAACACCAAGCCTGAGTTGATAGGGGAAGGAGATATTGGGCTGCCTTGGTAGCCCTCACCCAGGCTCGTCAGCATTTAAGGGGACTTTCTTTGTGTCCAGCCACACACTCGGAAAGTGGCTTGTCTGTTCTCCAGGGAAAGTGGCTTCCCTTCTTCTGTCTCTCTTCCTTGTGATAGTCTAGTGAAAACAGCATGGACCAGGGGCTGGGAGCTGTCCATCAAGTAAATAAATAAAGCATACTCTGTCCCTGTGATGGAGCACGACGTGGCGGTTAGAATGAATGACCTACATGTGTCAGCATGGGTAAACCTCACTTACATAATATTGGGTTAAAAAGGCAAATCAGAGAACAATACGTGCAGTCTTCTCACTTATGCAAATCTAAAGAAGGAACAATATTGCATACTGTTTATGCACACATATGCCTGTAATAAAAGAATAAGAATACAGATAAAAAGGATACAGCACAAACTCAGAAGTGATTACCTCTTGGGGTGGGTTGGGGGAGAGAGGTGAATGGGATCAAGGAGGGGGCAAGGGGATTTCTGATGCTATAATTTTATTTATTTTAAAACATATGTGAAACAAAGATGATAGAATATCAATGTGTGTTAAATCTCAGTGGTAAATACAAGCATTTGCTAGGTTCTCTGTACTTTTCTGTTGGTTTGAAGTATTTCATTAAAAAAAATAAGATGTTTAAACAAAACCCAGACAGTCTGACTCAAAAACCCACATGAACCACAGTCTAAGGGTCTCTGAAGTGCCAGACTTGTGGAAGGTGCTCTGTTAAACCCTTTCACATTTAATCTGCCGCATTCCAAGAAGGGGGCTTATTATCTTCATTTCACAAATGAGGAAATAGGCTCAGAGAGGGCAAGTAACTTGCCCAGTGTCACACAGCTTTAGGTGGAAAATCTGACCTTCGAACTCTGGTTATGTAACCCCCAAAGCTGTGGTCTCTCCTCCACATCTGACCACCTATACGAGCTGCATTTCTTTGATGAAATATAACCAACTGAAACAAACAAACACCAAACAAAATGAAAACCAGCTCAGAGTCTGACATGAACCTTCCCTCTGTTACATACTGACTCTGACCTTTGAGAACTACTATCCCCTGGAGCTTCACTTGCCCTCAGGGCAAAATGCAGATGGCTTCCCTAACAGGATAACTGCCCTTGTCAATGTTGTTAATATGTATAAAAGTACTTGTTTGTGCTGCCTACCACTCAGAGCTGAGACCCTCACCATCAATTTGTAGAGGACTGTGGCTTATTCCTGGTGGCTCAGATGGTAAAGCATCTGTCTACAATGCAGGAGACCTGGGTTCGAGCCCTGGGTTGGGAAGATCCCCTGGAGAAGGAAATGGCAATCCACTCCAGTACTATTGCCTGGAAAATCCCATGGACAGAGGAGCCTTGTAGGCTACAGTCTATGGGGCCGCAAAGAGTTGGACACGACTGAGCGACTTCACTTTGCTTTACTTTGTGGCTTATTCTAAACAATTGGCAAAGTGATTCCATTTTGCTGGCCAGATAAAACATTTCTGTTCTTGTTGCATATTGATTATACAACCTCAAAGGAAGGAAATCTTAGTTCAGATGCCCAAGCATCATACCTATAATTTCCTTCCTGATCAAAACTGAACCAGAATCTCTGAGTGGAGAAATCAGAGGCAGGAAGAGAACCAAGCTGTGAACATCTCCTTTCACAGAGAGAGTTCAGGAGAAGGTGAGGCGCTCAAACATCATCGTGTAGCCCCTTTCCCTGTTCTCTGGCTGGTAGCCAGCTCTGTAGGTGGTAGGCATTGTACTAAGAATTTGAAATACTAAAAGCCCATCCCATTTTACAGGGGTCAGGAATTTAAGTGACCTGAGTCATGGCTAGGTGGCAGAGTTGAAAGCCATGTCTTTGTGATTCCAGAGTCCTGCTCATAACCGTTACATTGTATTATTGTGGATAGGAGACCAGGATGAGACAAGAGGGAGAAAGATGCAGTAATGAGAGCACGAAGGCCACTGTAGGCCGCCTGAGGAGCTGGGCTGGGTCCTGCAGGCACGGGAGCTGTTGCAAGGTTTAGGCGGGGAGAGACATGATCATTCTGGTGATTCAGAAGTCCTCNTGTATTATTGTGGATAGGAGACCAGGATGAGACAAGAGGGAGAAAGATGCAGTAATGAGAGCACGAAGGCCACTGTAGGCCGCCTGAGGAGCTGGGCTGGGTCCTGCAGGCACGGGAGCTGTTGCAAGGTTTAGGCGGGGAGAGACATGATCATTCTGGTGATTCAGAAGTCCTCTCTGGGTGCACCTGGAGACTAAATTGCAGGGAGGGAGGCGGGAAGCAGGGAGTCTAGGTAAGAGATGGTTACAGTTACCCAGGCAAGAAGGGCTTGGACTTGGGCAGGACCAGTGATGGTTGAGAAGAAATAGACTTTCAAAGATATTTAGAGCATTATAAATATTGGAAGGATTGATAAATGGATGGATGGATTTATGGATGGATGAATGGATGGACAGATTATAGGGCTTGAAAGAAGAGGAATAACTCATATTAAATAATGTGGTCTGCAAGCAAGCCCTGAGCCAGGCTTCCCAAGATCTTTTTAGACTCTTGCTTGCATGACTTTCCTTGTTCTGAAATACATTAAATGTTAGAAGTCAGATGCTATAGGAAATCCCACCAGTTTTCCCAACCCACAGCCACCCTCCACCTTCCTGTGGGAACCTTCTGGGCCTATAGTATATGCAGAAAGAGATGCTGGACAGTGGGAGGCAGGGCTGTCCAAACACAGATGCTGCTGAAAGTATGACCCAATATATACCAGCAAATATTGATCCTGCCCCGCTTCCCAAACCGGACCACGGCCGGACAATGCCAGGCCGCGTTGTTGGGTCTGGGCCCTAGGCTGCAGGCTGAGGAATGTGGACTCTGCAGGATTCTGTTTGCTCATTTCCCAGAGCTTGACATCCCTGGCTTGACAGCACCCAGGGAGTGGCCCTCGCCCCGATCACCAAGCAGTTCCCTGTTCAGGATATTTGTACAAGGGCCTCTCTGCTTAGTCCGTATTCATTAGAAAAGGTTTTTCTCTGTTTGGCGTGTTTCCAGGATGTGCAGGAGTGGGGGGGAGGGGCCTTTCCCACCCTACCCCTCCCTTTACCTTTCCCACCCTACCCCTCTCTTTACCTATCCTTGCCTCTGCCAAGTCATGGAAGTAAAGCCCTAAAACATCAAAGAGAATATGACAAGTCAGGCGGACCTGCCGAGAGGTACCATCATCCCATCATCCCCATTTTAAAGATGACCAGCCGGTACACTTTGAGTCGCTTGGCTTGGGGACAACTGTTATGGCTGTTAAGAGCCTTTGAGTCAAAGACACTTTGGAAAGTGAAGTTGGATAAATTACTCAGCTTTTAATACCGTCGCCTCCCACCCCATCTCCTCATCTGCGAAGTGGAGACAGCAGTAGTAGCCCCTCCTCTGAGATTAAGTGAAATAGTATTAGTAAGTGTCCAGAACGTAGCTGGCGCTTTTAAGCGGAAACGGATTGCACCAGGGAGCTACAGGCAGCCACAGCGTGCTTGGAGGGTTTGCTGCTTCCACCAGGGGATCCGGTTCCCAGGGGGTCTGACCAGTCTTGTCCGGCAGTGGCGGCCCAGGGGGCTGCAGGGACAGTTACAATCCCTTGTGCTGCATGCCCCAAGGGGCCCCCTTCTAGCTCTCTCCAGCTCACACCATTCCAAGGGGGGTCATGAAAATGGATCCCACAGTGGGTTGGGAGCTGGTGGGGTGAGACCCAAACTCATTTCTGGTCATAGTCGGTTAGACTGCTTTGGCCTGGAATTCCTGGTCTCCTACAGCCGCAAAGGCGGCCTTCCAGCCCTAATGAGATGGGCTCCTTGGGGCAAAGAGCCCCTCAGGCCTCCTCGGGCAGCTGTGCCCTGAGCCCCACCCTCCCTCCTCGGGCCACAGTCTGGGCCCAGCTCTGCTTCCAGAGCCCATGAGGTTCCCTGGGAGCCCAGCGGTGCCAGGGACCACCACTGTGGCTCGTGGGTGTTTGGATTCGGGGTTATTTTTGGACAGTTTCTGTCTTTGTTTAGCTTTCTTAGTTTAGCCCTTAGCACAGAGCTCTGAAATAGCTCTTGACAGCTTCCCCTGCGTTGGCTGAGGCGGGATTCTGGTTGCTCCACTGTTATTTCAAGGACCTACTGTGTTCCTCACGTTGATTAAGAGCACGGATTCTGGAGCCACCAGCGCCAGCGCACATTAGCTGAGTTATCTTGGGACGTTCACTTGATTTCTCTGAGCTTCGGTTTCCTCACCAATAAAATGATGATAGTAAGAGTCCCTGCCTTTTAGGGTTGATGGGAGGAGTCAGGAGAGCGATACTTGTGGAGTAATTGGCTCACATCTAGTATTGATACATGGCTTCCCTAGTAGCTCAGATGGTAAAGAATCTGCCTACAATTCAGGAGACCTGGGTTCGATCCCTGAGTTGGGAAGATCCTCCGGAGGAGGGCACGGCAACCCAATGGAGAATTCCATGGGCAGAGGAGCCTGGCAGGCTATAGTCCATGGGGCTGCAAAGAGTCAGACATGACTGAGCAACTAACACTGGCGGTGGCAGTCTTGATACTTAGTAAGTCAGCCTCTGTGAGACCCACACACACATGTTCTTCTCATTTAATTCTCCCCATGCCCCTGTGGAGTTGGAAGTATCACTGTGATTATGGTTGAGTATCATCACCTAAGGTCACGCACCTGGCAAGTCACAGAGAAGGGCTCCACCAGAAGTCTCTGACCCTAGAAACCTAACATTTCTTCAGCTTCTGCATCACTCAAAAGACTTACATTTCTTCCTGAGTGTAATGTCCAAAAGCAACTTCTCCCCTTCTCTCTCTTTACTTCCCTCTCCTCCAGTCTGTGACTCTAAAGTCTGAGCAGACCCTGAGTGAAGGATTTGAGTACAAGTCATGTTTCTGAGATTGGACCTAGGGCGCTGGGGCAGTGAGCTTGGCAGAGGAAGCCCAATCTGCTGGGATACCCTGAGAGTCACATTAACACTTCACAGTGGCAATGCACCTCACAATTATACACCCAGGAGGCAGGGGAGTTGAGGTATTAATACCCTGGCTCTTGTCCATCATTGGTCCAGAGATGGCATTCTTTCCCCAGCACTGGCTGGCTCAGGGTGGGGTAGACCTGAGTGGTCAGAGAAAGCCTCAGGCAAAAACACGCAGGGATTGGAAGTTGGAAGTTGGCCAGGAGTGGAGGTACAGTGGGACGTGGGCAGGGAACCCAGCCCACGAAAGTGTCTTGGACATGTGCCACTGCACACATGATTCTGACTATAATCGTCCACTTCCCTCTCTCCCACCAGCTGCTTAGGGCAGAGTCTCATATGTCACACTGCATGGCTTCGGTACTGGACGGATGTTCACTGAACGGATGAATCTAGATTCTTGGACTCCTACTCTCTCCAGGCCAGAAGAGGTCTTTGGGGTCATTTGCCAACATGCCATGTGATGTTTGGTCATTTCATACTGCCTTGCTGGCAAACTCAGCATGGCCAGGGGCAGCCTGCTCTGTGATGAGATAGCTCAGACTGCAAGACAGTCCTTCATCACTGTCATCTGTGTCCACCAACTCTGTGTCCAGGCCTTTGCTCCGTGCCACAGCCAAAGGGCCTGGACTAGCTCTGGGGCAAAGCTTGCAGCATCCTCTGAGGACTTGCAATGGCAGAAGTTTCCCTAAGAAGCCATCCCTCCTCTGCCATGGCCCAATGACACATTTGTGTGTGTGTCCAGCCACCTCCCTGCTGAGGGTGGGAAGTAGGTTTTCTTCTGTATAAACAAGTAGCTCAGAGACCCACGGCCAGGGAATTTGATCTGGGGTGAACGCCTGGGTTTTGCAATTCTCCTGTGAGTCTGTGGGCCAGCGTTGGCCGGGTCTGCATCTCCTTCTGGAAGGAACAGGCCTGTGAAACCCTACATTGTGCCAAATGTCCCATCAGGGGATTCCACTTTCGGCTGCAAGGGGGTGGGGACTGAGTGAGAAGGCAGTTGTGTAACTCCGGGTGTCAACCACAACTGTAACAAAGGCAAAAGCACCAGGCAGGGACCAAGTTAGCCTTGAGGGGCCAAGCGTGCCCTGTCCTTCCTCCCCTCCTCCAGTTCCAAGGGCAGCCCCGTCCATCTCCTCATCCAGCAAACAAACCTCACAGGCTCACACATGGTTCAACAAAAGCAGCAGAGACTCACGAAGCCCCTGCTTCGGGATGGTCTGCCAGATGATGGATATAGCAAACCAAAGATGTAACGTCTGTTGTCCCAGAACTCACATTCTAGCTACTTGGGGCATCAAGAGGTGCCTACTTGGTCAGTAGGGAAGAATCAGAACTAAGAGTCAGAAGACTCGGGTTCAGGTCTAGGCAAATCTCAGGCAAAGCTCTCTCAGTCAGTGTGGGCTGCCGTAACACATCACACTGAGGACTTCACAGTGGACGTCTGCTTTCCCGTGGAGTCAGGGATCACGGTGCCAGCAGGGCTGGGATCCTCTGAAGCCCCTGTCCTGTGCTTGCAGGCAGCCACCCTCTTCCTGCCTCTGCACAGGGCTATCCCTCTATGCACACGTGTCTGCCATGTTGCACGCACATGTGCCGCCTCTCCATGTGTCCTCATCTCTTTTACTAGGGCACTAGTCAGTCTGAACTAGGACCCACCTTGAAGGCCTCATTTTAACTAGCCGCTGTTGTTGTTCAGTAGCTCAGTCATGTCTGACTCTTTGCGACCCCGTGGACTGCAGCATGCCAGGCTTCCCTGCCCATCACCAACTCCCGGAGCTTGCTCAAACTCATGTCCATCCAGTTGGTGAGGCCATCCAACCATCTCATCCTCTGTTGTTCCCTTCTCCTCCTTCCTTCACTCTTTCCCGTCACAGGGCCTTTTCCAGGGAGTCAGTTCTTCATATCATGTAGCCAGAGTTTGGAAGCTTCAACGTTAGCACCAGTTCCTCCGATGAATATTCAGGGCTGATTTCCTATAGCATTGACTGGTTTGATCTCCAGCACTACAATTTGAAAGCATCAATTCTTCGGTGCTCAGCCTTCTTCATGGTCCAACTCTCACAATGGTACACGACTACTGGAAAAAGCATATTTTTGTCTTTATGGATCTCTGCTGGCAAAGTTAAATCTTTACTTTTCAATACTCCATCTCTGAGTACAGTCACTTTCTGAGGTCCTGGGGTCAGAGCATCAACAGGAAGTTGGGGATGGGGATACAGTTCAGCCCATAGCAGCCACCCAGCTACTCTGCTTCTCAGACTTCCTGGCTCAACCCAGGTCAAAGACTAGGCAACCTGTGAGCACCACATCTATGTGTGAAGGTGGCTGATTGTGGACCCAAAGGGACAAAGGCAGCTGGGGCATTTCAGAAGGCCATGGCCACAGGGGAGACATTTGGGGACGTGTGATGGATTATCCGGGAAGACAGACAAGCTCTCCCTTTCCTTCTGTCCCAGGGACACAGGGTCAAGAAGAGCCAGGAGCCAGGACTGTGGGCCAGGCTGTGGCTGCACATTTACCCTCATCCTCTGTTGCAAAGGGAGTGTGGGTGGCGGAGAAACCACAGTGGGTGGGGCAGGTGGCCTGGGCTCACGCTCCCTGTATCCGGGGCTATTGGTGAGCCCTTCGTTTCCTCGTTTGTATCATGAGCAAGGAGAGAATTTAACCTCGAAGATTACTCAGTTGTGTAACCCTGGGTGCCGACCACAGCTGTAACAAAGGCAAAAACACGGGCTAGGGGCCAAGAGTGCTTCCAGGGACCAGGCTTGGCTGACTGTTCTCTGATATCATGTCTGGGACTCTGTATTCTTGGATCCTCTAAGAGCCTGTGACCAGAGTCTCATTCTGCCCACTTGGAACAGCCTGAGCCCTGAGACTGGTCACAGCCCCGAGAATGACCCTGGTCGTAGACCAGGCTTGAGGAATGCAGATGGCATCGTTCGTGACGCTTTTGTTACAGGAGTCACACCAAGAATTGGGAGTAATGTGTGGATCCCTTCTTAGGACTCCATCTCCCATTAAGGAGTTGATTTGTGTGACATTTCAGGTCAGGCCCTCATCAGAGAAAAGATAGCTCCCAACCTCCACCTTCTCCATTGTATTTTGTGGTCACTGGACTGGGGACCTGGGGCAAAGGGAGGCTGCCTTGCTTCCTGGGGGTGCAACAGAGTCCAGGGGTGTGGTGGGACCAAGATAGCCTTGAGAGACGCATCACTCAAAAGAGTTTGTCCCAAGCTCCAGGGCCCTCAGGTAGCTGGAATTTATGGTGTCAACCCCTCCCCCCATGTCATTAATAAAGGAAAATTAGCCTCTCTGGGTCAGGACATATTTCACTGGAGTCTGAGGGCTGTAATGAGGCTCTAGCAAAGCCCCAATGTGCCATATGAATTTTATATGCCCTGTTTCCTACAAGTTCTGAACAGCTCAGCCGATTTATAAGGTAATGATTTTTCCATCCATAATTTCTTTCGTATGATTTTTGTAATGTGGACATTTCCCTCTCCTGGCTGGGCTGTGCTCAGCCTAGTCAAGTGGATGCCGGCAGGGCAAGGTGGGAGAACTCGCTTCTCAAGCCCAGATCCTGCTGGAGCTGCCCACCAGCTCTATAGCTGGCGTGAAGGAGTCCTGAGCTCCATCATGCATTCGTGGCTGACTGCCGGCAGCCACGTTGGGCAGTGATTCCCACCCGCCCACCCCCACCCCGGGGCCTTAATTTCTGTACCTTTCCAGTGAAGGGCGCGCTATTTAGGTCAGTCTCCATAACTCCGTCAAGAACATTTTCAATCATTGCACCCACATTTACTTGGTACGTAATTGCCCAAGTCAGGCATTGTGCTGGGTGTTGCAGGCACAAGGGTGAATTAAATACAGGCCTCCCTCCAAGAGGAGCTCTATAAAAGGAATTACATGTGCTGAGGACACAGAGGTGATTGATCCTTCCTTCCTGTGGGAACCACAGAGGGCTTCATGGGGGAGGCACTTGCGAAGACCAGCATGAAGGGGAAGCCTTTTGCCTGGCCAGAAAGGACCCATTTCAGGCTTTGTCAGCTAAGCTCATGTCCCCTTGGCTGTGGACCCAGCTTCCCTGATTGCATGGCCCCCTTCAGGATCCCCTGCAACACTGCAGAGGAGTAGCTGGCTCTAGGGAAAGGGCCAATACCTCCCCTCCAGATGCCCCAGTGGGGAGGGGTTCGGAGCAGAAACACCTGGCAGAAGCCCCTGCACACCCACAGATCTGCCCATCTCCATTCTTTGATGTGGACTCTCCTGTCTCCCGAGCGTCACTGCCCGAGAGGTAGCTATTGAACTGAAGTCAGAGGGCACCCAACCTTCATTTCTGAGTGAGTGCGTGTGCTTTAACCTAACCTAGCCTGTGTTATGTTAAGCTGGAATGTCTTATGGGAGGGCCATCACTCCCAGTCTAGCTGGGTGTTATAGCCCCCTCTGGTCACCCATTGTCTGTGTACCAGCTCAACAGTGGACTAAAGTGGAAACACCCAGAGAGTCCCCCAGATGCTTAGTCTGTAGTCCTAACGAGCTCCTGCAAGGAACTTTTTTCCTTCTGTTCCCTGAAATGGCCGGATGTACTGACCTCCCAGAGATCCAAACTCCATATTTCATGCACCTCACTGTCTTACTCAACCACCCAGGCTCCTCAAAGGTAGGGGCAGCTGCCAGTCCTTTCAACAGGTGAGGAAACCAAGCCCAGAACAGTTGCATCACCTGCTGGGGCCATGCAGCAAATTGGAGAAACAGGATTCGGACTCCTGGATGGGCACACACCATTTCTATCAGGTTGCTCCATTTCACTGTCCAGGTGTGAGCTGAGACCACTTTGCAGATGAGCCAGACTGGCTGGGTGGCTGGGTGAGTGTCAGCAGTCCCAGAGGAGTGTGGGATGGAGATGATGATGGAGCAGCCCTTGGCATCCCTCTTTCCCACTTCTCAGAAGTTGGTACATTTCCCTTGGGAAAAAGAAAAAAGCCACTTCAACTTTCCTGTAATAAAGTTTTCTAATTAACTGGAGGGGGAGGCATGCTGAGTGTTATTAACCACATCTTAGCTATATACTATATTGGGTCTTTTTTTTTTTACCCTTGCATTGAGAGGCATAGGAGTCTTTGCACAGAAGCTGCTAAAGTATTGCCATAAAGCCAAACTTGGGAGGTTCATATACCTGGTCACACACCAGACCCCCAGTGCAAATATGTAAGAATAGATGCACTCCCTCCATTCCTTGACATGCCAGACATGCGGGTCAACCCCAGAGAAAAGAAATCCACTGTGTGAGTCTGGGAGGAAGCCCAGTTCATTTGGCAAGCATCTTCTAGACACCTGAGCTTCCCAAGTGGCTCAATGGTAAAGAATCTGTCTGCCAATGCAGGAGACACAGGTTCGATCCCTGGGGTGGGAATATCCCCGGAGAAGAAAATGGTACCCACTCTAGTATTCTTGCCTGGGAAATCCCAAGGACAGAGGAGCCTGGTGAGCTACAGTCCCAAGGGTCACAAAGAGACTTCATGACTTAGTGACGGCACGTACACGTACACATACTAAGCACCTACTGTGCTGGGCTTTGTTCTGGGGATTTCAAGTTGACTAAGGTCCGCCTAGTCAAGGCTATGGTTTTTCCTGTGGTCATGTATGGATGTGAGAGTTGAATTGTGAAGAAAGCTGAGTGCCAAAGAATTGATGCTTTTGAACTGTGGTGTTGGAGAAGACTCTTGAGAGTCCCTTGGAGTGCAAGGAGATCCAACCAGTCCATTCTGAAGGAGATCAGCCCTGGGATTTCTTTGGAAGGAATGATGCTAAAGCTGAAACTCCAGTATTTTGGCCACCTCATGCGAAGAGTTGACTCATTGGAAAGGACTCTGATGCTGGAAGGGATTGAGGGCAGGAGGAGAAGGGGACGACCAGGGATGAGATGGCTGGATGGCATCATGGACTCGATGGATGTGAGTCTGGGTGAACTCCGGGAGATGGTGATGGACAGGGAGGCCTGGCGTGCTGTGATTCATGGGGTCGCAAAGAGTCGGACACGACTGAGAGACTGAACTGAACAGCATGTTTATGCCCCCAAAGAAGTGCACAGTTTAATGGGAACTAAACACATTAGGCGAAAACTACTCAGATTATAAAAAAATGTATTTCTCACTACAAAAAAATAACAATTTCTCAGCAGTCACACTGCCTTGGGCCATATTCTTTATACACAAAGGTCCTAAAGACAGATTTCAAACACCACCTGTTCAATGAATTTGCTGCATGTACTCCTGGAAAAGGCTGTGTTGTTGTTATTGTTATTGCCATTACTAGCATATTTAGAGTCACTTCCATGGTCCATATCCCACCTCCACCGTTTACTAGCTGGGTGACCATGGGCACGTTACTTTACCTCTCTGTCTCAGTCTCTCAGTATAAAAGAAGAGGGTAATAGTGCCCATCCCACAGATTGTCTAGAAGGCATCGTGCCTGTAAACCTTTTAACCCGACACCAAACACTTAGTAAGAGCAAGAGCAAAATAATTGCCCAGCATTGTTTTCATTCAGTCTCTTGGTCATGTCTGACTCTTTGCAACACCATGGACTGCAGCACCCCAGGCTTCCCTGTCCTCCACTCTCTCCTGGAGTTGGCTCAAACTCACGTCCATTGAGTCAATTATGCCATCCAACCATCTCATCTTCTGTCGCCCCCTTCTCCTCCTGCCCTCAGTCTTTCCCGGCATCAGGGCCTTTTCCAATGAGTTGACTCTCCGCATCAAGTGGCCAAGTTATTGGAGCTTCAACTTCAGCATCAGTCCTTCCAATGAATATTCAGGGTTGATTTCCTTTAGGATTAACNCCCTTCTCCTCCTGCCCTCAGTCTTTCCCGGCATCAGGGCCTTTTCCAATGAGTTGACTCTCCGCATCAAGTGGCCAAGTTATTGGAGCTTCAACTTCAGCATCAGTCCTTCCAATGAATATTCAGGGTTGATTTCCTTTAGGATTAACTGGTTTGATCTCCTTGCAGTCCAAGAGACTCTCAAGAGTCTACTCCAGCACAATTCGAAAGCATCCATTATTTGGCCCACAGCCTTCTTTATGGCCTAGCTCTTATATCCATACATGACTATTGGAAAAACCATAGCTTTGACCCTATGAACCTTTGTCAGCAAAATGATGCCTCTGCTTTTTAATGTGCAGTCTAGGTTTGTCATAGCTTTTCCTTGAAGGAGCAAGTGTCTTTTAATTTCATGGCTACAGTCAGTGTCTGCAGTGATTTTGGAGTCCAAGAAAATAAAGTCTGTCACTATTTCCATTTTTTCCCCATCTATTTCCCATGAAGTGATGGGACCAGATGCCATGATCTTAGTTTTTTGAATGTTGGGTTTCAAGTCAGCTTTCTCACTCTCCTGTTTCACTTTCATCAAGAGGCTCTTTAGTTCCTCTTCACTTTCTGCCATAAGGGTGGTGTCATCTTCATATCTGAGGTTATTGATATTTCTCTCAGCTATCTTAATTCCAGCTTGTGATTCACCCAGTCCAGTATTTCACATACTGTTCTCTACATATAAGTTAAATAAGCAGGGTGGCAATATACAGCCTTGACATACCCCTTTCTGAATTTTGAACCAGTCCATTGTTCCACGTCTGGTTCTAACTGTTGCTTCTTGACCTGCATACAGATTTCTCAGGAGGCAGGTCAGGTGATCTGGTATTCCCATCTCTTTATGAATTTTCCATAGTTTGTTGTGACTCACACAGTCAAAGGCTTTAGCGTAGTCAATGAAGCAGAAGTAGACATTTTCTGGAATTCTCTTGCTTTTTCTATGATCCAATGGATCTTGGCAATTTGATCTCTGGTTCCTCTGCCTTTTCTAAATCCAACTTGTACATCTGGAAGTTCTCAGTTCACAAACTATTGAAGACTAACTTGAAGGATGTTGAGCATTGCCTTGCTAGCATGTGAAATAATTGCAATTGTATAGCAGTTTGAACATTCTTTGGCATTGCCTTTCTTTGGGATTGAAATGAAAGCTGACCTTTGCCAGTCGTATGGCCCCTGCTGAGTTTTCCAAATTTGCAGGCATACTGAATGCATCACTTTAACAGCATAGTCTTTTAGGAGTTGAAATAGCTCAGCTGGAATTCCATCGCTTCTACTAGCTTTGTTCATAGTAATGCTTCTTAAGGCCCACCTAACTTCACACTCCAGGATGTCTGGCTCTAGGTAAGTGACACGCCATCGTGGTGCCCAGTGTTATCCTAATATTAAGGAAGGAGAGATCAAATATGTCGAGGTACTGTTAGACCAGAGACCAAGCTCCTAACTGAGGTCCTAGACTCTTATCAGTTGTTAGCATGCTAATGGACTCAGCCCCTTCCCTGACCTGCAACAGAAACACCAGCCCTGGTCCTTCTGGAACTTCACATTTGGAAGGAAGGGTCACAGCAAAGATGTTGGAACACCATGGGACAAAGCTAGTGACACGAACACACCTGGTCAGTGTCTCGAGATTGATGGATGGTGACAAAGATGCTGATTGAACACCTGTGCAGGATGGAACCCTGACCCACATGTCCACCCATCTTGGAAGGTGTCACCTGTTGGTGACTGGTGGAAGGATCTCCTGCTCTGGGGGGTAGGGATGAGATCTGACCAGGGAAACCTCTGTCTTCCTTAAAGAGCTGAAATCCTTGCATTTCTATGGACCCATTAGTCTGTGACTCATGGAGCAGCCTGAGATTCTTGGATTCCGAGTGTCTGAGTCAAGAGTTCTAAGCTTGTCCCTGGGGCTGTGTTCATGCTGCTTCCTCGTCTGCAAGCCCTGTATCCCCAAATCCCACGTTGCAATCTTATCCCAGTTGTCCTTGTAGGAACAGCCATCCCAGAATCCATTGTTCACTCTGGGCTTTCACATCGCATTACACTGTTGCCTCTTATGAAGCACTGACTTCATTCTGCCATCTCCTAGGAACAGAGTCTCTGCCCATCTCTTGCATTTGCCTGGAGGGGAGGACATACATCAGTCCCCGGGTTCTAAGTGCAACACCCAGGGCCAGGCCCCATGGATGTTTGTTGACTTGACGTGAATTTGAGTTGGAGGGTTGGGTGGTGTCCAAGCAGTGGAGGAAACACGTCACAGTGACGATGACGTGAGCAAGGTCACACAAGATGAACTTCTCCACCTCCCAACGGGGCTACCAGCAAGCCCTGGACCGGCCCCAGGTCATACAGACCTTGTCTAAGAAGGTGACCCTCAAGAGCCACCCTCCAGCCCTGCTACTGAGCAGGCGTAGACACACATGACTCCTGTGGGCTCGGGGAGAAAGAGGCCCATTCAAGGGTGGCCTATAAAACCTCTTAGCTCGCACTCAGAGGCTTCTATCACCCTTAAAAGTGTGGTCAGCTTGGTGTTATTGCACAGCGGCTGCAGGGACATGACATGATTTACTTGCGTAATTAACTGGTTGCTGCACCCGAACTCTAAGCAAACACTGAGCACTTGGCTAAAATTACCTGCTTCCCAAGCTCCCGCTTTGCCTTGTGGGGTTCAAAGACATTCCAAGAGTTAGGGCTCTGCTCAACCTCTGCTGGGGCTCTCTTCCATGGCTGTAGGCCTGGGGCCAGGAGCCCATCTAGAGAGATACCACGGCCCTGCCATTCCATTTCCCAAAAGACCCGTTCTGAGTGTGTCTCCCGGGAGGAAAGTGAATGACCTGGTGTATGGGTCCCTCTGCTCCTCAGGCTCCACACCTGCCTCAGCCGTCTTCTTCTGCGAGGGCATCTGATTGTCAGCAGCCTTGACTCTGTGGAGAACTTCTTCTTTCTGAAGCGATTTCTACAATACTTGAACTTCGGGCTGCCCCTGTCTTTGCCTCCTACCTGCCTGGCACTCCTTCGCAGTGGCCTGGCTCCTCACAGCTCTGACATCCACGCATCCAGGGCTCCAGGCTCATCCTAAACCTCCTTTCCACCTCCACTCATTTCTGAAGTCATCTCCCGAACGTCTCTCTGTCCTAGACTTCCCTCCTCAACCCCAAAGCTTGGTGTTCAACTGTGCTCTGTGATGCCTGCATCTGGCTGGCTGGCAGGTGCCCCCAAATCAGCCACTGGACACCAAACTCTGAGTCTCCCCCTCCCTTGCATAACTTCTCCCACATTCTCCTCTAGCTCAGGAAATGGAGTCACACTTCCAATGGGCTTCCCTGGTGACTCAGATGGTAAAGAATCTTCCTGCAACGCAGGAGACCTGAGTTCAGTCCCTCGGTTGGGAAGATCCCCTGGAAAAGAGAATGGCTACCAACTCCATGGCTACCCCTCCAGGTATTCTTGCCTGGAGAATTCCATGGTCAGAGAATTCTGGCGGGCTACAGTCCATAGGGGTCACAAAGAATCAGAGACAACTGAGTGACCAACACTTTCGCTTTTCCCAGTGGGTACCCAGGCCCAAGGGCTGGCCTCATTCTCCACTCCCCTTTCCCCTCACAGCCTATGTCCATTTGGCCAGCACATCCCATTGCCTCTACCTCCATGGTGACTCCAGACCCCCCACTGCTCACCATCTCTCCTCCACCTCCCTGGCCCTGAACCCGCCCCTCCCCCCGCCCCCCAGGAAAG
>SJYX01019015.1:16808-131449 GCA_006410675.1 Oreotragus oreotragus | reverse complement strand
TCCGCATTATGCCTGTCTTGGTACTGTGATGGTGTCCATGGGTCTCTGTTCATTGTTAATTCTTATTTCTTTCTGTTCCTCAGGCTGAATAATCTCAATTGACATATCTTCAGGGTAGCACATTTTTTTTGTGCTTGCTCACATTTACAGTTGAGTCCCTCTAGTGAACTTTTCATTTCATTTATTACGATTTTCAGTTATACAATATGTGAATATCTATTTGCTTCTTATAAAAATGATTTCTGTCTCTTTATTGATAGTTTCCGTTTGGTGAGACATCATTTTCATACTTCCTTTAGTTCTTTAGACATTTTTAATTCTGTAGACATATTTTAAATAGATCATTTAAAGTCTTTTTTTTTTTTTTTTTTTTTTAGTAAGTACAACTACCGCACTTCCTCAGGGATACTTTCTGTTGATCACTTTTCCCCCCTGTTTATAGGCAAAATTGTTTCTATGAATGTCTTATATATTTTGTTGAAAGCTAGGCATTCAAAATAATGCAAGATGACAAGTCTGGAAATCAGACTCTCCCTCTCCTAAGCTGTTTGTCGTTATTACTGTTTCCCTTGTGGTTTTTCTGAGACGGTTCTATTAAGTGTGTATTCTTTGTCGTATGTGGTCAACTGAAGTCTTTGCTCAAATTAGCTTATTGGTGGTTGTGGTGGTGGTGGTAGTGGTTTAGTAGCATCCAACTCTTTGAACCCCATGGACTATATATGTAGCTCACCAGCCTCCTCTGTCCATGGGATTTCCCAGCAATACTAGAGTGGGTTGCCGTTTCCTTCTGCAGGGGATCTTCCTGATCCAGGGGTCAAACCCGGGTCTCCTGCATTGCAGGCAGATTCTTTACCAACTGAGCCACCAGGGAAGTCCTATTTGCCTCACCGTTACCCACTGCCCCAGATTGCACTGGTGTTAAACAGTTGCTCTGATTTTTTTTGGTTTTGTTTTTCTAAACATCCCTGGGGAAAAGGCTGTACACATGAGGGGCACTCAAAGTCAGATCACATACAGGCAACCTTGAGAGTTGAGACTTCTCAGTCATTCCCAGCAGGTTGTAGAATGGCAGTGCTCGAGAAATGAGGCTTATAAAGGAGCTCCCTCAACACTATTTTGTACTCTCCAGTGACTGCCAAACTGCTAATTTTCTCTGTATTTGCAGTTGTTGGTTTTCAAGGTTACCACCAAAGGAGTGTACGGGTTGAGAATAGGCAAAGTTAAAATACCAAAAAATTTGCTATACTTACCAAAATTAACCTCCTTTTTCTTGAATACATGCTCCCTGGATTCCTGCAATCCTTTGGCTAATTTCCATACTTCTCAAAAAATTGATTCTAATCTTTTTTCCCCCAATATTCTTGTTGCTTTCATTGAGGAGAGAATTTTGATATGTCCTTACTCTACTGTACAGTTCGGTGACGTCTAATTCCTTGCATGTTTGCTGGAGGAAGTATCCATGGGCATGAAGGGGAACGTGGGGTGTCCTGAAGGTCTCAGTTCAGTTCAGTTCATCCTCCTCTGCTTCCTTGCCCAGCTCCTCCGCCCAGGCCAAGGGGAAGCAAGCAGTGCGTGACAGGGTGTCCGTTTAGGGCCAGTGGTGAGGGGTGGTAGGCTTTCCTGGCAGCTTAGCTGGTAAAGGAACCACGCGCAGTGCGGGAGACCTGGATTTGATCGCTGGGTTAGGAAGACCCCCTGGAGGAGGGCATGACAACCCACCCCGTATTCTTGCCTGGAGAATCCCATGGACAGAGGAGCCTGGTGGGTTGCAGTCCATGAGGTCACAGAATCGGACACAACTGCGTGAGTGAGCACAGCTCAGCACAGTGAGGGGTGGTGGGCGATGCTGGGCAGGAATCTTACCCCTGAGAGCTCACCTTGCAGGGGCCTTGGTCCCTCCTGCAACACAGCTGCCCCAAAAGGATTTGGGTTCAACCAGTGACATTAAGTGGGGCTTCCCATGTGGCTCTGTGGTAAAGAACATGCCTGCCAATGCAGCAGATGCAGGTTTGATCCTGCATCTGGGTCGGGAAGATCCCCTGAAGAAGGAAATGGCAACCCACTCCAGTATTCTTCCTGGGAAATTCCATGGTCAGAGGAGACTGATGGGCTACAGTCCATGGGGTTGAAAAGAGTCAGACATGACTAAGCGACGGAGCAGACCCACATATACAATGACATTAAGTGTCTCAAAGTCTTGAACCGCAGGTTGTGTCAGGGCCCCTTTGCCTAAGTATTGCCTGATTGGTGATATCTTACAACTGGTTAGTACTTACGGGCTCTGAAAGGCCTTTATTTCCAGTCTCAGCCACCCTCCCCACAGTCCTGGAGATGCAGGGGTATCAGCTCCTCACGACAGACATGTCTCAGGTTCCAATATCATTCAGCTGACAAAGACCAAGTAAAGATTTGAACCCAAAATCTAATGTGAAGAACGGCTGATAAGCTTAAAAACTGGATCTGCCTTTCTCCACCTGGCCCCTTCAAAGTTCCCCTGTTGCAATATGTGGGAACGAAACTTTTTTTAACAAATAGAGGAGACGTTCATGGTGGTCCCATGGCTAAGATCCCTTGCTCCCAATGCAGGAGGCCAAGGTTCAATTCCTGGTCAGGGAACTAGATCCCACATGCTGCAACTAAGCGTTCACATGCTGTAACTAAAAAGATTCTGCATGAAGATCGAAGGTCCTGGGTGTCTCAGCTAAGACCGAGTACAACCAAATAAGTAAATAATTAGAACTAAATATTAAAAAACACAAAACAACAGATAGAGAGCGTTGGGGGTGTGGAGGCATCAACCAGCCTGGGACATGCCTCTTCCTTCCTGGGATCATTTCTACCCCTGGCCATGGCGGGGAGGGCGGTCATTGGAATTTGACCTTTGGGCTTACCTCAGTGGTTGTCAGAGGTGACGTTATAGCTTTCACTGGGCAAAGGATACTAGACTGTATGAGGGAAAGGAGTTGTAAGAGAAACTGGACACAGCCTAGCACCAGAGGGGGTGTGGACCACGGCTTAAGACCTTATAAACAGTCACCAGTCAACTAGGCCAACCAGGGGCCAGGCCAGGTTTTCTGGAACTTGAGCTTTTATCATGTGATGTTCTGTTTCACTCTTGAAACAGAAGTGACCCTGGAACCCAAAGGCGGTGCCCAGTCCTCTGGGGAGGAGACCTTTAATTCCTCGCCCTGTCTGCAGTGGCGAGGAAATTTCAGTAAAAAATTCTTTAAGTAAAAAAGAATTCACAGGTAAGAACACAGAGTTACAGGGCCCCTCCCAAGGCCTTGCAAGGAGCCTTGCAAAGGTCGTGCAGTTCCTGGAAAATCCGCCCCAAACAGAGCTTGAGCAAGTTCAGACAGAGCAGATAGGTGGATGCTCAGTGGAAGCTGTAGTTTGGAACTGACCAGGACGGTGGTTATCTACCTTTAGGAGGCCCAAGACACACCTAGAGGGTGTATAAAATGGGAGCAGGAACTCGCCCCCAGAAACCTTGCTTCCCTGTGGATCTGGGTGGGGACTTGGAGCCCACATTTAAACTCTGGGTCATCCGGAGGAGTCTGAGCCTGGATGTTTGGGGATTAATCTCCAGGAAACACTGACCCAGCCCAACAGTGTCATAAGGAGGTTATGGTAAAGAACGAGGAGCCTGGCCACAGTCATAGAGCCAGACTGGGCCTGAGGCAGAGCTGGGGTCCTTCGGCTTGCTGCATTCCTTTAGGTCAAACCTCACTTCCGGAAGTAGCTGGGTCATTGACGTGGGGGTGGAGACATGACGGGCGTGAAGCAGGGAGAGGCGGGGATTGTATGGGAGGGAAGCTGTGGGGGACACACACAGCCGTCCTGCTTGGGACTCTTGAAACAGAAGTGACCCTGGAACCCAAAGGCGGTGCCCAGTCCTCTGGGGAGGAGACCTTTAATNACCTTTGTGATTATCTGGATCGTGACTATCTTTTTTGTACAGTTCCTCTGTGTATTCTTTCCACCTCTTCTTAATATCTTCTGCTTCTGTTAGGTCCATACCATTTCTGTCCTTTATTGAGCCCATCTTTGCATGAAATGTTCCTTTGGTATCTCTAATTTTCTTGAAACAACTCTCTAGTCTTTCCTATTCTATTGTTTTCCTCTGTTTCTTTGCATTGATCACTGAGGAAGGCTTTCTTACTTCTTCTTGCTAAAGGGCAAAATTATTGAGATAAATAAAAAATCCTTTAGGGGACTTTGTTTATGCTGAATTGTAAATCTAGACAAGACAAAGTTTTCTTTCTTTTTTTTGCCTTACCTACATTATTTCTGTCCTAAAAAAGAGAGACTAAATCTCACGGTTCCATCAAGTTTCCTTATCATACTAGCGTCAATCTATTGAAATCTTGATTTTTATTGTCAGATATACTTTCAGTGCTAGAAAGAAATGTAATAAATGGAGTCCTTTATAGGCTATTTTACTGTGTCTAATGGATATGTGTTAATTAATAAACCTCAGATAATTATGTTTCTGATTTATTCACATTAATTGAAATGAAGTTTTTAAAATGATCACTAAATATTAGCATATTTTGATCCCTGAATATAGTTTTCCCTTAATTTTCCCAAGGGATTTGTTCCAGGACCAAATTTGCAGATGCTCAAATTCCTTTTGTAGAATAGTGTGATATTTGCATATTATCTACTATATCTCTGTGTACTTTAAATCATTTCTAGGTTTCTTAGAAAGTATAATGTGAATGCTATATAAATACTCTCCTTGGCAAGTTTTTCTTTATGAGACTTTCTGGAATATTCTTTATTTTCTAACATTTTTCTATCTGAAGTTGGTTGAATCCAAGGATGGGGAAAACTAGGATGTGTAGGGTAGACTATACATTTTTACAACTGTTATTTTTAGCAGCTGCTCCAAATAAGTCTAGCAAAAATCATTCAAATTCTAAATCATATGCTACCTCTAGTGACTTACTTGGTGATAATAGTATCACATATGTGTTTTCAAATTTCTATGAATTTAGTGTGCTTATAAAATAACACAACTTCTTGTACTTATAGTATTTCATACAAGATCAGAAATGAAAAAAACTATTATAAAGTACATTTATTTGTCTGTGCTTAAGATTTTGCATTGTTTTCAGAAATAAGTATCTAGACTTCCCTTGAGGCATTTACAAATTTTTTTTTTTTTTTTTAAGCTTCCATTTTACTTTATTTTACTTTACAGTACTCTATTGGTTTTGGCATACANGAATACCAGACCACCTGACCTGCCTCTTGAGAAATCTGTATGCAGGTCAGGAAGCAACAGTTAGAACTGCACATGGAACAACAGACTGGTTCCAAATAGGAAAAGGAGTATGTCAAGACTGTATATTGTCACTCTGCTTTTTTAACTTATATGCAGAGTACATCATGAGAAACGCTGGGCTGGAAGAAGCACAAACTAGAATCAAGACTGCCAGGAGAAATATTAATAACCTCAGATATGCAGATGACACCACCCTTATGGCAAAAAGTGAAGGGGAACTAAAAAGCCTCTTGATCAAAGTGAAAGAGGAGAGTGAAAAAGTTGGCTTAAAGCTCAACATTCAGAAAACGAAGATCATGGCATCTGGCCCCATCACTTCACGGCAAATTGATGGGGAAACAGTGGAAACAGTGTCAGACTTTATTTTGGGGGGCTCCAAAATCACTGCAAGTGATTGGGCTTCCCTGGTGGCTCAGAGGTTAAAGCGTCTGCCTCCAATGCAGGAGACGCAGGTTGGATCCCTGGGTTGGGAAGATCCCCTGGAGAAGGAAATGGTAACCCACTCCAGTATTCTTGCCTGGAGAATCCCATGGATGGAGAAGCCTGGTAGGCTACAGTTCCCCGGGTCGCAAAGAGTCGGACACGACTGAGCGACTTCACCTTCCTTCACCTTCCAAAATCATTGCAGATGGTGACTGCAGCCATGAAATTAAAAGACGCTTACTCCTTGGAAGGAAAGTTACGGTCAACCTAGATAGCATATTCAAAAGCAGAGATATTACTTTGCCAACAAAGTTCTGTCTAGTCAAGGCTATGGTTTGTCCAGTGGTCATGTGAGAGCTGGACTGTGAAGAAAGCTGAGCACTGAAGAATTGATGCTTTTGAACTGTGGTGTTGGAGAAGACTCTTGAGAGTCCCTTGGACTGCAAGGAGATCCAACCAGTCCATCCTAAAGGAGATCAGTCCTGGGTGTTCTTTGGAAGGCCTGATGCTGAAGCTGAAACTCCAATATTTTGGCCTCCTCATGCAAAGTGTTTACTCATTGGAAAAGACTCTGATGCTGGGAGGGATTGGGGGCAGGAGGAGAAGGGGACAACAGAGGATGAGATGGCTGGATGGCATCACTGACTCGATGGACATGAGTTTGGGTGGACTCCGGGAGTTGGTAATGGACGTGCTGCGATTCATGGGGTCGCAAAGAGTCGGACACGACTGAGCGACTGAACTGAACTGAACAGTACAGTTTGGTCAGCTCTTAGACTGAAGAAAATTCTCTAGCGCTGCTTCTTTAATGGGACTTCCCAGGTGGCGCTGTTGTAGCTAAACACCCCGGGAAACAAACTCACTCAGAAGGGCAGCGCAGATAATGGAGTGCAGCTTATTACACTGGTGGGTCCAAGGCAGAGTTTTCTCTTTAGCCGGGCACCCTGACTGTTTTTTGTGTCTGCCTTTTGTACCTAGTGTGTACGTGCCCAAGCCCACATTCCCAATTTTCTCAAGTCTGCTCTGGAAAATGTTAGAAGGAGATACAATTAAGTTAGTCAGGTTTCACATTCTGAAGGTCAACTAGCCATGCAGTGCAGCCCACATTACTAGGCACCATTAAGATTACAGAAGGTATTTGATAACACAGTCAGTTATTGTATTCTTCTTCCCCAGGGAGTCTAGGTATGAAGTCAGCCTGGTCTGGTGTTTATCCTTCTGGAGGGGCCTGCTCCATCATTGGTATGTTATCTCCATGGTTACCAGATATGTAGTCCAGAGTTCATTAAAAGTGCAAGATGGAGTTAGTTCAGTCTGGATGATCTGCTTCTTCCCTTCTTCAGCACTAGCAGTAAAGAACTCTCCTGCCAATGCAGGAGACATAAGAGACGCAGGTTTGATCTCTGGATTGGGAAGATCCCTGAAGGAGAGCATGGTAACCCGCTCCAGTATTCTTGCCTGGAGAATCCCATGGACAGAGGAACCTGGTGGGGCTACAGTCCATAGGGTTGTGAAGAGCTGGACATGACTGAAGCAACTTAGCACGCACACTCACTTCTTTAATGAAGAATGGATTGTTCCCTACACAGAGACTGTGAGATGGTCTTCTGTGATGTCTGGCCCTGAAAACTCTGAACAAAATGGATCCATTCCATCTCTGAAAGTATCTAGTTAATTTTTCAGAAGATTGCCAAATGCTTACACTTAGCTATTGAAAATGTTACTATGTGACAAAACAAGAGTAGTCAAAACTTGTCTTCATATCTCCACGTTTATGAGATGACCATGAGACATTACTTTGCTGACTAAGGTCCGTCTAGTCAAGGCTATGGTTTTTCCAGTGGTCATGTCTGGATGTGAAAGTCGGACTGTGAAGAAAGCTGAGCGTCGAAGGATTGATGCTTTTGAACTGTTGTGTTGGAGAAGACTCTTGAGAGTCCCTTGGACTGCAAGGAAATCCAACCAGTCCATTCTGAAGATCAACCCTGGGATTTCTTTGGAAGGAATGATGCTAAAGCTGAAACCACCATGAGGTGGTACTTTGGCCACCTCATGCGAAGAGTTGACTCATTGGAAAAGACTCTGATGCTGGGAGGGATTGGGGGCGGGAGGAGAAGGGGACGACCGAGGATGAGATGGCTGGATGGCATCGTGGACTCGATGGATATGAGTCTGAGTGAACTCCGGGAGATGGTGATGAACAGGGAGGCCTGGCGTGCTGCGATTCATGGGATCACAGAGTCAGACACAACTGAGCGACTGAACTGAACTGAACTAATGCAGTACTAGACATTTCCCAGTATCCTCCACAGCTGGTCATTCTGAAAGTCATTCATTCCACATATCAACAGGATTTCGGAGGTGCCTAGATTTTCACTTAGCCTCCAGCCATCTTGAACTGCCAAACGCCCCAAGGAAGCACCATGACTCAGCAGTCCTCATGGATGACCAAAGAGAAAAGCTGACTGGACCTGGGGTGTTGGACCATGCTCCTTTTGAAAGTATACCCAGGTCCTTCCAGAAGATGTGGACTTCTCTTGAAGGAAGTTGATTAGAGTAAGCCGGGGCTCCTTGATTAGAATAACGAGGAACTTCTGAGGGCCTAGCTCAGCCCAGACGCTTCTGAGAATAGTCTCTGCATTCCCTCCGGGGGCCTTTAAGAACCTGACCTCCTCCATCGAGTTCAGCAGAGGCAGCAGTCCTTGGCAAGAAGGGCGGATTGGAGAGTAAAGAAGGAACAGGAAGCCCACGGTCTGGGAATCACCTCGGTGTTTCTCGAGGTTGCTAGACAAAAACCACACATCAAAGTGTTCTGGTGCAGGTACCACGGGAGGGCTGTGCCAAGAAAGGTAAGTCTCTAAGGCAAATCGAAATTATTAATTCCTTCAGCTGGGGCGCGGGAGGAGGGACAGTCTATCCCAAGCGTTTGAATCTGAATTTGAGATGTTACATAAAGGTACTAAGAAGACAGGTCACACGAATTCCGCGACCCCGCCCCCGGCAAAAACAAAACGCTTACATCTTATTTTAAATAAAAAATAGGCACAAGAAATACTCAATAGTCATAAAGTTACTTCTTAGCTTGACTGTCCTGGACTAGAATTTCCCTTCTCGGTCGGGGCGGTGGGCATTGGGTCAGAAGAGATGCCACCTCACACCGCGCGAGGAAAGCGGCTCGCGGCGCAGTCCGCGTAGCCATGGAAACCACGCTGCCTGGGCCGACCCGGGGCAGACCCGGGCTGGTGGGTGGGGTTCCGCAGTAGCTGGTGGGGAGACGCTAAAGCGGCGGCTGGGGGCTGCGAGAAAGGCCACAAGAAAAACTGCGGATTCGGGGTTCCCAGGACCCACAGCCCGGGACCCAGGAAGGGTAACAGAAAGTCGCTTCCCAGCCCACAATCTCCAAATCTGCCAGATGATCCGAACCACGTGGTTAGACACCAGAACTCCAGGTGCTCACTCCTGCTGACTCGCTAAATCAAACTGTCCGCGGTGAGGACCCAGAATCTGCATTTAACCAGGTGCTGTATAGGGTCGGGGGGTTGGGAGACGATGGGTTCGCCTGTTCTGTTTTCTCAGCGTGCCTAGCGGTTCTCAAGGAGGGGCATTTCTGCCAGCTGGAAATGGAAACCCGGTTCAGTTTCTGGAACTAAAGTGTAACTGATTGGAAGCGTCGCTGCAATTTAAGGGTTTCCCACTTGAGGGCAGCCCCGTCCTTCGTTCCTATTCATTTGGCAAAGCGTGGCCCTCGATGTCTAGTCCAGTTAATTCCGGCTGCAGTCTCCGTAATATAAGGTCTTTTTAGAAAGCGAATCTTGGGTGCAGAGAGACATATCTCCTTAGGAGGAGTGGGACAGTAGCTGAACCTAGGCTCTAAATGTAAGACTCTCTTAGCTCCAATTCCTGGTTCACACTTAGAGTTCAGAACAATGAATCTGTGTTTGTGAAGAAATAATGTTTTTGTTGAGAGGAACGTATGTGCACCAGAAAACAGATTTCTCAGCTCTCTGGGCCTTATCCTTTATTGGACGATGGGATGGGACCTCCATCTTGATTTGGACAGCCTCGGCCCTGGCTGGGCTTCAGAGTTAGGTCTGGACCTTGGGGAACCATGAGCCTCATTTGCCCACTTTCAGGAGGCAACATGGTGGTGAAATGGGAGAGGGACACAGCAGCTGCAGTCCCCCCTGACAGTAAAAATGGAACCTACCAAATTTGCACAGTCTTTCTTAGAAATCTAGACAGGCTGAGCTCAATAGAATGGGTTAACCTATGGGTCTCTACTGACTTATGCATTTATATACCATACTTTCTTAGGATAACCTATGTTTATAGGTTTGATTTCTGTGTTATTGCATATATACCATGTGCTCCTCTTATACCATACTCAGTCACTTCAGTCCTGTCCCACTTTGCAACTCCATGGACTATAGAGGACCCTGCCAGGCTCCTCTGTCCATGAGATTTCCCAGGCAAGAATACTGGAGTGGGTTGCTATTTCTTCCTCCAGGGGATCTTCCCCACCCAGGGATTGAACCTGAGACTGCTATGTCTCCTGCATTAGCAGTGGATTGTTTACCACTGAGCCACCTGGAAATGTTGTGTTATTGCATGCATGGCATATAACATCACATCCAGGCTCACACAGGCTGGAAGTGATAGGGCTGAAACTAAGCAGGATCCTGCAGGGCCTTCCCAGGAACAGATACCCTGTGTCCCTGCAGCTTTTTTGTAGAAGAGCTTTAGTCATTTAGACCTTCCCTGAATTCCAAAGAGCAATTTAATCAGAGAAGTGAGAAAATAACAGTCAAGCAAGACAGAATAATAATAGTTCAGCCATAAAACATTTAGTTCCTCCTCAAGCGCAATAGTTAATATCCTGCGCCTTATCATTAAGTTGTTTTGCAGATACTTAAAACCCCCACCAGGTGGAAGAAGTCAACCACATGCTGATCACTAGCACAGAAATCCCAGACTGATTGGAACCAGCAGGTTGATGATTATGATTCCTGAAATCACCCTGTTAACTTCCCCATCAACCAGTCAGAGAATTGTGCACGAGCTGATCAAAGACCCTGTGATCCTCTCCCTCATGCCGTTTTTAAAAAACCTACCCTGAAAGGCATCAGGGGGTTTGGGTCTTTTGAGCATGAGCTGCCTGTTCTTGATTGGCCCCATCTTGGGTGCCTTGCAGTAAACACTATGCTTTCCTTCCCCACAGTCCAGTTGTTGCATGTCGTTGTATGTTGTATATATGTTGCATGTTGGCATTGTTGTATGTTGGGTGAATGGACCCAAGTTTGGTTTGGTAACGGAGCCAGATCTTCCTTAGCACAAGACAGAACCCAGGCCCAGCGCCAGGGCAGATGGCAGGGATTGGGTTTCATTTTCATGATCACCTGAGTAATTAGTGTTTTCAAAGTGGGAGTAGAGGGCAGTCAGCTTTCAAACCGTGAGCAGAAGAAAGTCCCCACTGTTGGCTTTTAAGTGTGAGCAGCAGGTAATCCTTCTTCAGAAGATAAATGGCCAGGAAAAATTTGGAAGTTCATTAAAACGGGGTCAAAGCAAGTGACTCATTGACTGACAGAATTTGCATAGAGCCAGAGCAGAGAGCCAAGTTTGATTTTGAATTTCCTGGTTTCCTTGAGTGGGAGAAAGTAATGCTATTAGTAAGGCTTGGCAATATCAGCGTTTCTTATTTCTTATTAATTTTTTAAAATTAAAAATTAAAATTTTGTTTTGGTGGAGAGATAATGAGTCTTGGATAGAACCTGAAGGACCTGTGGGATACTTAAGTGAACCAAAAACAGGTGTGTTGGGGCTGTATTCTGGATTATATGAATTTGTATTATAGGTGCTACTTAACACATTATCGGGGACTTCACTGGTGGCTCAGATGGTCAAGAATCCATTTGCAATGCACGAGACCTGGGTTTGATCCCTGGGTTGGGAAGATCCCCTGGAGAAGGGAATGGCTACCCACTCCAGTATTCTTGCCAGGGAAATCCCATGGACAGAGGAGCCTGGAGGGCTACAGTCCATGGGGGTCACAAAAAGTCAGACACAACTGAGCAACTAACAAGTAACATGCCACTGACTGGAGGACTTTTGCAGAAACTAATGTCTGTGGCTGTCGATTTGTTATGTAAGTGAATATTGAAACACCCTGGTCAATAATGTTCGGGTAACAAGAAATGTATTCATACATCTCCAGGAAATCCCATGGACAGAGGAGCCTGGAGGGCTACAGTCCATGGGGGTCACAAAAAGTCAGACACAACTGAGCAACTAACAAGTAACATGCCACTGACTGGAGGACTTTTGCAGAAACTAATGTCTGTGGCTGTCGATTTGTTATGTAAGTGAATATTGAAACACCCTGGTCAATAATGTTCGGGTAACAAGAAATGTATTCATACATCTCCAGTCAGTAAGTTGTTAAAATCATTAACATAAATAGGGTCAGCTGCTGCAGAGAAAACATTTTTGTGACTAGAGAGGATAGACATTTCAGGATACCCGAGGACAAAAAGATTTTGAAGGTGACAGAGATGGTTCTTTGAAATCTGAGTTTCCTTTTTGCTGTGCTCCACACAGACAAAAAGTAATAGCTATTTTATTTGAAAAATAGAGAATGGAGATGGCAGAACACAGAGGGATTTCCTCATGCTAAGACTCAATTTCCCAAAAGCATTATAATTTTTTTGACGCCCCCAAAAATTCTCTCTCATGTTTTAGGTCTCCATCAAAGAAAGGCTGAATCTCTAGAGTGGATGAATCAAAATTTAAAAACTATAATAGAAAAGTCTGTGGGTTAAGCCTGCTCTTAAATGTTGCTGCTACTGTGGCTAAGTTGCTTCAGTCATGTCTGACTCTCTGCGACCTCATAGACGGCAGCCCACCAGGCTCCCCCGTCCCTGGGATTCTCCAGGCAAGAACACTGGAGTGGGTTGCCATTTCCTTCTCTAGGGCATGAAAGGGAAAAGAGAAGGGGAAATCGCTCAGTCATGTCTGACTCTTTGCGACCCCATTGACTGCAGCCTACCAGGCTCCTCGCCCATGGGATTTCCCAGGCAAGAGTACTGGAGTGGGGTTAGTACATTTATTTATGTGTGCTCCTACCAGGAGCACATGGAAGGCTCGTTTAAGCACAACGAAAATGCTGTCTGGAGCTTAGGAGGCTGTGAGGTCAGGTGGTGCGGGGCTTCGCTGCAGCGCTTCTCCTCCTGTTGACAGGCATACCCAGAGTGTCTTCAGTCTGCAGAGCTGGCCTAGAGTTAGACTCAAAGCACAGATGTCCTGAGAGAGGCAGAGAGATTTCTGGCAGTTCGTGTCACTGTGTGAAACCAAGGAAGAAGTACAAGCGAAATGTGAGCATCAAAGATGCAAAGCTGAGCAAGGATCACATACTCAGCTGCTGAAAGAAAAGGGCCTGGGGCCCGTTGCTTTCATGCATGGTCACAGTAATTAAATAGCAGGTGTCAGAAAATATCTGACGTCTCTTAGGCTTGAAAAAGTGTTTGATAACAAGCAGTAGACAGTCTTCAAAAAAGTTCATTCCCAAAGTTGTGTGTTTGTCCGTGAAGGTGTTTTCATTCTCAGAACAGGACCTCCAAATCTGTTTACCCCTGCAGACGTTCATTTATTTTGTGGTCACCAACAGATATTTAGTAAGCACCTCCTGTATGCCCACAGAATGTGAAACAGAGCAGTGAAGAAGCAGACAGAAATTCTAGCTAACATGGCTTAGATTCTAGTGGGAGGAAACAGACCATAAATACAAAGCAAGCAATAAGAGAAGCATGTTATGTTTTAGACAGGGATAAATGCAAAAGAGAAGTAACAGGGTTGGGGGAAAGGAGTACAGGCATGCAGTTAGGGTAGACCTCACTGAAAAGGGAATATTCAAGCAAAGACTTCAAGAGGTGCAGAAGTTAACTGTGCCAGTGTTGGAGGCTTGAATCCAGGGCTGTGGGGAAACTGAGAGGAAAGGCCCTGAAGTGGAAGCATGATGGTGTGTTTGAAGAGCAGAAAGGGGGCAGTGTGACTGGTGGGGGCTGCCGGGTGGGAGAGTGATGGGAGACGAGGTCAGAAAAGCAGTGGTCAGAGCAGTGGCTCTGGGGAGCCTTGTGTTCCTTTGATTTTTTCTCTGAGACATGAACTTGTTGGAGCATTTTGAGAAGAATGGTGTGGTCTGACTTTTTAAAATACTGAGGTACAATTCATTTACTATTCATTTCAGTCACTCAGTTGTGTCTGACTCTGCAATCCCATAAACCGCAGCACGCCAGGCCTCCCTGTCCATCGCCAGCACCCGGAGTCCACCCAAACCCAAATCCATTGAGTCGGTGATGCCATCCAACCATCTCATCTTCTGTCGTCCCCTACTCCTTCTGCCCTCAATCTTTCCCAGCATCAGGGTCTTTACAAATGAGTCAGCTCTTCATATCAGGTGGCCTAAGTATTGGAGTTTCAGCTTCAACATCAGTCCTTCTAATGAACACCCAGGACTGATCTCCTTTAGGATGGACTGGTTGGATCTCCTTGCAGTCCAAGGGACTATTAAGAGTTTTCTCCAATACCACAGTTCAAAAGCATCAATTCTTCGGTGCTCAGCTTTCTTAAATTCACCGATTTGCAGTATGCAGTACAATGCTTTTTAATCTATTCAGAGTTGTGCAGCTATCAGCATCATATAATTTCAGGACATTCTCATTATCCCCAGTCAAACTCTGTACCCATTAGCAGTCACTCCCCACCATTCTCCCATCCCCTACATCCCCAGAAATGACTAACCTACTTTCTGTCTCTTTGAAAGTCTGGGGGCATTGCATGAAATGGAGTCATACAACATGATAGCCTTTTGTACGTGGTTTTTCTCTCACGTTGTAGCACACAGCAGTGTAACAGAGCTGGTTCTTAGACTCTTTGAATCAATGGAAATTGATAAGAGGCCAGAGGAGAAATTTAGGCAAGGCTTTACTGGGACTCATGCTGCAGCAGGAGGGAACAAAACAAGTAACAGGTTCCTTTGTTCACTCCTTGAGTGGAGGTGAGTTGTTGCCTTACATGGGGTGAGGGAGGGGCAGGTCCAGGGCTCAGGCAGGATGGGGTGACTTGCAGGGGACATAGAAGTTGGGTTTTTGGTCTTGTTCATAATTTTCCCCAACTCTGCATGCATGCAGTTATTTTTAGTCCTTATTTGGATCTTTGATCCATTTTGACTTAATTTTTAAAATTTGGTGTGAGGAATAGGTTCAACATCGTTATTTTCTGTGTGGCTGTGCAGTTATCCTTTTGTTGAAAAGGCTTTTCTTTCTGCGTTGACTTGTTTTGGTACCCTTATCAAAAATCAGTTGTCTTAAATGTATGGGTTTATTTCTGGAGTCTCAGTTATATTTTTGGATCAACCTATCTATCTTTGTATTCTGTTTCTCCAGGAGACGTTTGTTGTCCAGGTACATGTTTATTGTCCAAGCACTTGTAGGAAAGGGTCCCAGGTCCCACATGTCTCATCAGTACCTCATTTTTTCCCATAGCTGAATAATACTGCATTCTGTGGATATACCACATTTTATTTATCCATTAATTAATTGATGAACATTTCGGGGGAGTTTTCACTTTTTGTGCTATTATGGCTAATGTCACAAACATTCATGTTTAATTTTTTTCATATGAACATATGTTTTCAATTTTCTTGGTTATATACCTAGGAGTGGAATTTCTGGGTTGTATGGTAATTCAGTGTTTAACTTTTTAAGGAACTCCCAAACTGTTTTTCACGGCAGCTATACTTCAGCAATTCATGAGAGCTTCAGTTTCTCCATATCCTTACCATCTTTTTGATTTTTTTTAGCCATCCTAGTAGGTATGAAATGGTATTTCATTGAGCTTTTTGATTTGCATTTTCCTAAAGACTAATGATGTGAAGCATCTTTTCATGTGCTTGGTAGACATTTATATGTCTTCTTTGGAGAAATATCTATTCATATCTGTTACTCATTAAAATTTTTTTTGTTTGTTTTTACTGAGTTGTAAATTTCTTTATATATTTTAGATACTAGACTCTTGACAGATGGATGATTTCAAAATATTTTCTCTCATTCTCTGGGTTATTTTTTCACTTTCTTTATAGAGTCCTTTGAAGCACAAAAGTGTTTAATTTTGATGAGTTCCAATTTATCCATTTTAAAATTTATTGTTAGTGCTTTGTGTCGTATTTTAAAACCATTGCCTAATTTAAAATCACCAAATTTTATGCATATGTTTTCTTTTAAGAGTTTTATAGTTTTGGTTCTTACATTTAGGTCTTTGATCCATTTTGAATTAAATTTTTAATTTGGTGTGAGGAATAGGTACAATGTCATTATTTTGTGTGTGGATGTCCTGTTGCCCTTTTGTTGAAAAAGCTATTTCTGCTTTGAATTGTCTTGTATCCTTGTCAAACCTAAGTTTTCCATAAACATATGGGTTTATTTCTGGAATCTCAATTTTATATGGTGGATTAACCTGTTTATCCTTATGCCAGTACTCTAGTGCCTTGATTACTGTAGTTCTGTATTAATTTTTGAAGTCTAGAGATGTGAGTCCTTTAAATTTGTTCTTTTTTGAGATTGTCTTGGCTATTCTGGGTGCCTTGCATTTTTGTATAAAATTTTAGGACCTACTTTCCAATTTTTGCAAAACAAGCAGCTAGGATTTTGATGAAGACTGCCTTGAATCTGGATATCAATTTGGGGAGTATTGCTATCTTACTAATACTTAATCTTCTCATCGGTGAACATGGGATGTATTTCCATTTATTTAGGTCTTCTTTAATTTCTTTCAATGATATTTTGTTGTTACAGTGTTCAGATCTTAAATTTTCTATAAAAATGAAAAAAAAATATTTTAATTGGAGGTTAATTACAATATTGTAGTTTTTGCCATACACTGACATGAATAAGCCATGGGTACACATGTGTTCCCCATCCTGAACCCCCCTCCCACCTCCCTCCCTATCCCATCCCTTAGGGTCATCCCAGTGCACCAGCCCCAAGCATCCTATACCATGCATCGAACCTAGACTGGCAATTCGTTTCACATATGATATTATACATGTTTCAATGCTCTTCTCTCAAATCATCCCACCCTCACCCTCTCCCACAGAGTCCAAAAGACTGTTCTATACATCTGTGTCTCTTTTGCTGTCTCGTATACAGGGTTATCATTACCATCTTTCTAAATTCCATATATATGCGTTAGTATACTGTATTGGTGTTTTTCTTTCTGGCTTGCTTCACTCTGTATATAGGCTCTATTATAATAGATAATTTTTAATATTATATTATAATAATGTATTATAATAGATAAAACAGGGTTATCGTTACCATCTTTCTAAATTCCATATATATGCGCTAATACTGGTGTTTTGTATTATTGGTAATTTTGGTAATATTGGTGTTAATATTTGGTGTTAGTATTGGTGTTTTTCTTGCCGACTTCACTCTGTTTCAGTTTTATCCACCTCATGAGAATGGATTAAAATGTTGTCTTTTTAACGGCTGAGTAATATTCCAAGGTGTATATGTACCACAGTTTTCTTATCCATTCGTCTGCCAGTGGACATCTAGGTTGCTTCCATGTCCTGGCTATTGTTAACAGTGCTGTGATGAACATTGGGGTACATGTGTCTCTTTCAGTTCTGGTTTCCTTGGTGTGTATGCCCAGCAGTGGGATTGCTGGGTTGTATAGCAGTTCTCTTCCAGTATTTTAAGGTATCTCTACACTGTTCTCCATAGTGGCTGTACTAGTTTGCATTCCCACCAACAGTGTAAGCAGATTCCCTTTTTTCCACACCCTCTACAGCATTTATTGCTTGTAGACTTTTTGATAGCAGCTGTTCTGACTGGCATAAGACGGTCCCTCATTGTGGTTTTGATTTGCATTTCTCTGATAATGGGTGATGTTGAGCATCTTTTCATGTTTGTTAGCCATCTGTATGTCTTCTTTGGAGAAATGCCTGTTTAGTTCTTTGGCCCATTTTTTTATTGGGTCGTTTATTTTTCTGGAATTGAACTGCCTGAGCTGCTTGTATATTTTGAGATTCTTTGTCAGTTGCTTCATTTGCTATTTTCTCCCATTCTGAAGGCTATCTTTTCACCTTGCTTATAGTTTCCTTTGTTGTGCAAAAGCATTTAAGTTTAATTAGGTCCCATTTGTTTATTTTTGCTTTTATTTCANTGGGATTGCTGGGTCATAAGGCAGTTCTATTTGCAATTTCTTAAGGAATCTCCACACTGTTCTCCATAGTGGCTGTACTAGTTTGCATTCCCACCAACAGTGTAAGAGGGTTCCCTTTTCTCCACACCCTCTCCAGCATTTATTGCTTGCAGACTTTTGGATCGCAGCCATTCTGACTGGTGTGAAGTGGTATCTCATTGTGGTCTTGATTTGCATTTCTCTGATAATGAGTGACGTTGAGCATCTTTTCATGTGTTTGTTAGCCATCCGTATATCTTCTTTGGAGAAATGTCTATTTAGTTCTTTGGCCTATTTTTTGATTGGGTCGTTTATTTTTCTGGAATTCCAGAAATTGAGCTGCAGGAGTTGCTGGTATATTTTTGAGATTAATTCTTTGTCAGTTGCTTCATTTGCTATTATTTTCTCCCATTCTGAAGGCTGTCTTTTCACCTTGCTTATAGTTTCCTTTGTTGTGTGGAAACTTTTAGTTTTAATTAGGTCCCATTTGTTTATTCCCAATATTCTGGGAGGTGGGTCATAGAGGATCCTGCTGTGATTTATGTTGCAGAGTATTTTGCCTATGTTCTCCTCTAGGCGTTTTATAGTTTCTGGTCTTATGTTTAGATCTTTAACCCATTTTGAGTTTATTTTTGTGTATGGTGTTAGAAAGTGTTCTAGTTTCATTCTTTTACAAGTGGTTGACCAGTTTTCCCAGCACCACTTGTTAAAAGAGATTGTCTTTTCTCCATTGTATATTCTTGCCTCCTTTGTCAAAGATAAGGTGTCCATAGGTGTGTGGATTCATCTCTGGGCTTTCTATTTTGTTCCATTGATCTATATTTCTGTCTTGTGCCAGTACCATACTGTCTTGATGATTGTAGCTTTGTAGTAGAGCCGGGAGTCAAGCAGGTTGATTCTGGGGGCTTTTTAACCACTAGTAACTATAGGGAAACAACTCTCTGTCTCTGTCTCCCTCCCTCTCTCTCCACATGTGTGTGTGTGTGCATGTGTGTGTGCATGTGTGTGAGTGTGTGTCCCTACTTTCTTCAGTTTAAGTCTGAGTTTGGCAATAAGGAGTTCATGCCAATGAGGCAAAGGAGAAAAGGAAAGATATACCCATTTGAATGCAGAGTTCCAAAGAATAGCAAGGAGAGATAGAAAGCTTTCCTCAGCGAGCAATGGAAAGAAATAGAGGAAAACAATAGGATGGGAAATACTAGAGATCTCTTCAAGAAAATTAGAGATATCAATGGAATATTTCATCCAAAGACAGGCACAATAAAGGACAGAAACTATATGGACCTAACAGAAGCAGAAGCTATTAAGAAGAGGTGGCAAGAATATACAGAAGAACTATGCAAAAAAGATCTTGATGACCCAGATAACCATGATAGTGTGATCACTCACCTAGAGCCAGACATCCTAGAGTCTGAAGTCAAGTGGGCTTTAGGAAGCATCACTACGAACAAAGCTAGCGGAGGTGATGGAATTCCAGCTGAGCTATTTCAAGTCCTAAAAGATGGTGCTGTGAAAGTGCTGCACTCAACATGCCAGCAAATTTGGAAAACTCAGCAGTGGCCACAGGACTGGAAAAGGTCGGTTTTCATTCTAATCCCAAAGAAAGGCAATGCCAAAGAATGTTCAGACTACCCCACAATTGCATTCGTATCTCATGCTAGCAAAGTAACACTCAAATTTATCCAAGTGAGGCTTCAACAGTACATGAACCGTGAACTTCCAGATGTTCAAGCTGGATTTAGAAAAGGCAGAGGAACCAGAGATCAAATTTCCAACATCCGCTGGATCATTGAAAAAGCAAGAGAGTTCCAGAAAAACATCTATTTCTGCTTTATTGACTATGCCAAAGCCTTTGACTGTGTGGATCACAACAAACTGTGGAAAATTCTTCAAGAGATGGGAATACCAGACCACCTGACCTGCCCCCTGAGAAATCTGTATGCAGATCAAGAAGCAACAGTTAGAACTGGACATGGACCAACAGACTGGTTCCAAATCAGGAAAGGGGTACGTCAAGGCTGTATATTGTCACCCTGCTTATTTAACTTATATGCACAGTACATCATGCGAAATGCCAGGCTGGATGAAGCACAAGCTGGAATCAAGATTGCTGGGAGAAATTTCAATAACCTCAGATATGCAGATGACACCACCCTAATGGCAAAAAGTGAAGAGGACCTAAAGAGCCTCTTGATGAAAGTGAAAGAGGAGAGTGAAAAAGCTGGCCTAAAACTCAACATTGAAACAACTAAGATTATGGCATCTGGTCCCATCACTTCATGGCAAAGAGATGTGGAAGCAGTGGATACAGTGAGAGACTTTATTATTTTGGGCTGCAAAATCACTGCAGATGGTGACTGCATCCATGAAATTAAAAGACGCTTGCTCCTTGGAAGAAAAGCCATGACCAACCTGGACAGCATATTAAAAAGCAGAGACATTACTTTGCCAACAAAGAACCATTTAATCAAAGCTATGGTTTTTCCAGTAGTCATGTATGGATGTGAATGTTGAACTGTAAAGAAAGCTGAGCTCCAAAAATTTGACGCTTTTGAACTATGGTGTTGGAGAAGACTCTTGAGAGTCCGTTGGACTGCAAGGAGATCCAACCAGTCCATCTTAAAGGAAATCAGTTCTGAATATTCCTTGGAAGGATTGATGCTGAAGCTGAAACTCCAATACTTGGCCACCTGTGATGCAAAGAACTGATTCGTTGGAAAAGACCCTGATGCTGGGAAAGATTGAAGGCAGGAGGAGAAGGGGATGACAGACGATGAGATGGTTGGATGGCATCATTGACTCACTGAACATGAGTCTGAGTCAGCTCCAAGAGTTGGTGATGGACAGGGAAGCCTGGTGTGCAGCAGTCCATGGGGTCGCAAAGACACGACTGAGCAACTGAACTGAACTGAACTGAACTGAATCAAAACAAATGAATTGGAGACAATAATGCATAGTATCAGTCTACTTGTATTTTAAAAGATTATATCCAGAGAGTATGGAAGTATTATATTATATATATATATACATAAAACAGCTGTAGGGAGAGGAGAAGTACCTTGACTCTACCTCAGACGTGTCTCTTTTTTCCAATGAGTGTGTATTGTATAATTTAAAAATACATGTATTTAAAAGAAAATTTGAAGGCAAATCAAATTAAAATAGGAGACTTGAGGCTGCCGAGTGTTTCTGCATGAGTGGTCAGTTGAAGTTACAGGGTGATTAATAATTGATAAAAGAGTCAGACATGTAAATAGTTTGTATTACAAGTAACTGTCATGTGGACAGGGAGAAGCCTTTTACTTTACTGTATAATTCTTGCTAAACATTGATTCCAGCAAGAAAAGCAGAATCCTGTATATGTTTCCTATCTGCTGGGGTGAAGTGACTACAGTGATGACAATAATGCTCCTTTTAAATGACATTTGGTATCGTAGGAATCTAGCTGCTCTGTGTAATCTAATCGTGTCCCTTTGTCCCATTGTAGCAGAGGGCTATGTGGTCCAGGAGGACATCTATGCCTGGGAGTCCCTCGGGATGGGGAAGTACCTGACAGCCCTCGCCATCTTGGGGCTCATGTACCTCATCCTGCTTTTCCTCATTGAAACCAGTGTCTTATGGGAACTGAAATCCAGGTTTTCTGGCCTCTACTGGAAGCAAAAAATGGTGAGTGGGTCCAAGTGTAAGTCTGTAAGGACAGGTAAGAGGCTGGCTTCACGGCTTAATTCCTGCAGTCTGCAGTGACCTTGATTCTCAGAGCCAGAGGGCCTGGAGATTGTGTAAACCTCCCTCAGGGCAGAAGGGTTACTGAGGTCCCCAGGACCCCGGGCCCTGAGGGGAGAAGGGGGAAGGGCATTGCCCTGGGCCCTGTGACCCTGGCCAGCCGTCAGTTCAGTTCAGTTCAGTCGCTCAGTCGTGTCCGACTCTTTGCGACCCCATGAATCGCAGCATGCCAGGCCTCCCTATCCATCACCATCTCCCGGAGTTCACTCAGACTCACGTCCATCGAGTCCATGATGCCATCCAGCCATCTCATCCTTGGTCATCCCCTTCTCCTCCTGCCCCCAATCCCTCCCAGCATCAGAGTCTTTTCCAATGAGTCAACTCTTCTCATGAGGTGGCCAAAGTACTGGAGTTTCAGCTTTAGCATCATTCTTTCCAAAGAAATCCCAGGGTTGATCTCCTTCAGAATGGACTGGTTGGATCTCCTTGCAGTCCAAGGGACTCTCAAGAGTCTTCTCCAACACCACAGTTCAAAAGCATCAATTCTTCGGCGCTCAGCTTTCTTCACAGTCCAACTTTCACATCCATACATGACCACAGGAAAAACCATAGCCTTGACTAGGCGGACCTTAGTCGGCAAAGTAATGTCTCTGCTTTTGAATATACTATCCAGGTCTTGCAGTCCAGGGGACTCTCAAGAGTCTTCTCCAACTGAAGGTCTACCGGGTGCCAAAATGCATGCTTATAATGAATGTCATAGGAGTCCTCAGAAAGGTATGATCAAGGTAGAATGAATTACAAGTAAATGTTACAAGAGGAGCTGGGACGCTAAGTTGCTACGACTACCAAGAGGGAAGGTATCTTAAACCATCCCAGCATCTCCTGTCACCTGCAACCTCTTTTGCTGATGCTCATTGACTGGCTGGACCTTTGACTGGGGTCTTGGTTATCTGAACTCAACTAGAAGCCACTACTCCATCTGGGGAAGCTGCTTTCAGCTTTAAACTCTGTCTCACTTTTAGGCTGTAACTCTTGACTTGCTTAGCCAGATAGCACCTGAGACTTTATCTTGAAACTGACACCATCTTCTCATTCGTGATGTATCATTTTTCCTGCTAACCTGGGATCATGATGATGTAAATCTGACTGGACGAGAGCCCTGGGGCTCCCAGTCTCCGTTCTGACCTCCAGCTCCCTCTTTAAGAGTCTGATTCTGTCAGCCCAGAACAGGCGGATACCAGTGAGCATAAAATGTGAGCTCCAGAGGACAGGAGGTTTTAACCATATCCTAGGGCCTCAAACAGCACCAAGAGCATAGTAGGTGTTCAATAAATATTGGTCTAATCAAATGAGTGAACCCTCTAAAACACAGAGAGAGGATAGGAGATGATGGACTGAAAGAAGAGGCCTGGCGTGAGGAGAAAGATCCACAGAACCCCGTGTCTTGAACACCCTGCTTGCTTTACCCCACAGTAACTCTGAGAGGCTGAAAGGAAAAAACCGACTTGCCCAGAGTCCCCTCACCGGTTGAGCGATGGCCGGGGACGTGATCCCAGGTCCGTGCAGTGCTAGGGCCAGGTCTCCCCACCCTCCAGCGCTTCTACTGTCCATGTGGGGAATGTTCTTAGGCCCAGCTAATCCACTCTCCCCGCTTTACAGAGAGAGAGAGATGAGTGGTCCCCCCAGCACACAGCAGCTGAGCCCCTGAGCTGCCATTCTTGGCACTCAAAAGTTGCCCAGAGCACACACCCTGTGAGGCTGAAGTCTCCAGCCGGCGCCCTGGGAGCTGACAAACGTCTCCAGAACCCAGAGGTGTGTACGCACGCCCGCAAACACACAAAGCCGGTCCTGCTGCGCCCGCCCTGGCAAAGGAGCCCCAGGCCCCTCTGAGTGTATTTTAAACCCATTCTGACTCCCCAGAAAGTCTGTTTTTGTTATTCACGCTGACCTTTTAAACTCCACGTAGTCCTGCATTTTTCCTGAGGCCTCGGTAGGATCTATTAATAATTCCGCTCTCCCACCGAGGCCCTGGGCTGCAGCCGGCTCTCTTACGTGCTGTAAAAGCCAGTCTCCCCGCTGCTGGCGAGTTCGCCCTCCTCTCCAGACCATTAGATGGGAAAGCAGCAACCCCCCCCACCCCCACCAACCCCAGCCCTGGAGAGAAGAGGCCGTGGACTCAGCCACCACCTATGCTCTTCAAAGGTGAGGACAGGTGGTCTGGCAATGACCAGAGCCAGGCTCAGGGCACTCGATGGCAGGGGAATGTGGCTGAGTCAGGCCCCCTGCTTCTGACTGCTTTCTCCTCTCTCTGAGCAAACATCTCTGCAAATAAATCTCCTCTTTCTTCCTTTCTCTCTCTCTGCTGGGTTACTGCTTCAGTTTCATTAAAGACTCTGGAAACATTCTTCAGGCTCGGCCGAGATATATAATACGGAGAACAGAGATTTGCTTCATAACCCACAAACTATTAAAAATATTAGTGTCCCCCAGAGAGTCTCTCTTAAAGATTCCTTCTCTGCCTCCCTCTCCCCCTGGTGCACAGTGCCAACAATAATGCAGGCGGGCTGGTCTGATTTCCTTGAAAGAAAATAAAGACGAGATAACAGGCTTTAGAGAAAACTCTCTTTGTGCCTGAATAATATCCGTCACCCTATACGTCTAGCTAGAGCTTTGTACTTGTCAAAGCCCCTTTCACCATCATTATCTTGTCTAATCCTTTAAAAAGTGCAAAGTGGGGTCATGTCCTTTTTGTTAAGAGGAGAAACTGAGGCCCTGGAGAAGGGAGGCGATTTGGCTTTGAGGCAGATCTGGGGCTTGAACCCAGTTCCTTCTGATCACCAGCCTGGAGAGTTTTCTCATCCAAAAGAGTATATTAAGTCACTTCATTTCTCAGTAGCAAAGCAATGCCTGGTTTGTGTGAACCCCTGCACTCTCTTGCCCAGCTGCCCACCAGGGTTGTTGTATTTGATGTCATTGCAAGAGATCTGACTTTCGTTTGCTCCTCTAAGATGCACTGAGGTCATCCTGTGGGCCAGGTCTGTCCCTGGGTCTGGGAACAAGACCAGGGGTGAATAAGAGAGGCATGTGTCCTGCCCCCTGGGGGGGATATTTAAAATTAGCTTCGTGTAAGAATTTGGAAAGTCAAGGCCAGGCCAGTCCTGATGTCCAAGCATAAGGGAACAGGCCAGCACAGGGACTCTGCGGGTCATGTCGGGTTATTCTCAAGACGTCCCGTCCAAGAAGAGGTCCTGCCTGGGGCAGGGCGGTGAGACCCTGAAAAGACCAGCTGAAATGCTCAGCACATAGGGAGACTTCCAACCTGATGAGAAAGGGCCTTAAGAAAGGGCCTCAGCTGGGCTTTCTAAGGATGGTCAGAAGTTAGGCAGAAGGCATAGAAGAGAAAAGCAGGATCATGAGCCAGAGGCTGGAGAGGGCCTGAGGTTTTAAAAGGGCGGTGGAGCATAACGTGAGGTATGCAGTAGTGAGCGATGAGGAGGGAGAGGCCGGGTCCCTGATGGCAGACGATGACTTGACCTGTGCTAAGAAGGAGGGTGGCGGTTCAGTCACTGAGTCGTGCCCGCCTCTTGCGATCCCGTGGACTCTGGCCCGCCAGGCTCCCCTGTCCGTGGGTTTTTCAGGCAAGAATACTGAAGTGGGTTGTCATTTCCTTCTCCAGCCCTAAGAAGGATGGGGTACAGCAAAAAAAAACTGTCAGTGTGCTTTAGGAGGATCTTAAGTGTCATGTAGGGATTCATTCGTGCAAGGTTCATTGACTGTACGCTTGTGTTTCTGTTTTGATTTGGATCTTAGAACTGATGGAGAAAGAAGTGGAGGGGACAGGGATGACGGAGGGAGGACCCAAGAGGTGGCCTGCACGTGGGAGCAGGGGCCAACGGGAGTGGTGGGGTGAAGAGTTGATGGTGGACTTGAGGATCCAGTGGAGGATGGGGACCCGGGTGACCCCCAGGCCAGGCATCTACTCCTGCAGGTGGATTTGGGCTGTGAGCCCCGTATGACCACTGAAGACACTGGGGCACGGGGGAGCCGCACATCAGCATGCCCGGGTGAGCCAGGGCAGGAGCTGAGCTGCAGCCCCCAGTCCCGGGAGCTGCAGCACAGGTTCCCTCCACTCTTCTCCCACCCGGTGCGAGCTGAGCACCTCTGGTGGGGCGGAGGTGAGTGACGCCTAGGGCTCCCCCAGGAACTGGACACTTCTTGTTGAGGCCAAAGAGAGCTGTGGGCAGCCTCGAGATCTGAAAAGCCAGCACATTCCTTGTATCCTGCGCGCCCCACCCCCACCCCCGGAGGGGGGATATTTAAAATTAGCTTCGTGTAAGAATTTGGAAAGTCAAGGCCAGGCCAGTCCTGATGTCCGAGCAGGCACAGGGACTCTCTGGGTCACGTTGGGCTGGTCATTCTCTCTCCAGGCCCCAGCTTCCTTGGCAGTAATGACCCTCCCTGTCCTGCCCGTGTTGCAGACTCAGGGTGGCGCTGGATCAGATGAAAGCATGGTATTCCCATCACAGTCCCCGCCAAGACTGCTGTCTTGTCTAACACCTGTCACCTGACAAGACCTCAGCAGGCAGGTGCGGGACAGGAGCAGCCTCTTGTCACTGAGGGTCCAGGGAGGAAAGGGGCTGGGTTCTGACCCCACCTCTGCTGCCCCACCTCACTTGTTGAGATACCCCTATAGGGGACACCTGTGCCCTGAGGGGATGCATCCCCCTGACCTTCAAAGACCCTCCTTTCTCAATGTAGGTTCTTGGTGTTGGGGCTCACTTTGTCATTGGGTTATATTCAATTCATCTACAGACCACAGGCGGCTTTGGCGAGCAGTCTGAGCACAGGGAGCTCCTCCGGAAGGCCACACCCTGGCAAGGAGCGGCTCAGACAGAGGCCCTGGTGAAGCAGGCTCACGCCTCTAGCCTCTGTGAGCTCAGCCACTGAAGGGCACCATTTGCCAACTGTTCTTTCTTTGTTGCTCCTGTGCATTGAGCCCGTGTGTCCCCTCAAAGGCTGCAACTGCTGCTGGCCAAGTGGCCTGAGTACGCCTTTCACTCACAAGCACCCTCGTCCGTGCAGAAGGTGGGTGGAAGGGGCGTGACAAACTCCTCCTGTGTGCACGGCCCTCCCCGCCTCGCTGTGGGGCCGAACCAGAGAATAAGAGACCCCCATCCGGCTGGGGCAGGGGATTTCAACTCAGGGTCCTGTTTGGCAGATAAAGTTTGGAAGCCTTCAGAGTTCCAGGGGACTAGCCAGCAAGGGGGAAAGTGCCACCCCCTGGGGTAAGAGCACAGCGGGTGGGAGCTGAGCCTCTGCCCCTCGGGGCACCTGCTGTGAGACACAAGCCTGTGAGGAAGGGCTCACCCTACCCGAGTTAACACGCAAAACCCGAGGCTCCTGGCCGAGTCCCTGGCCTGAGGTCCCAGTCTGTCTGAGCTGCCGGGACTCCACCTCCTGAAGCCCCAGTGCCCCGGCTCTCCTGACCAAGCCCTGAAGTGGCACCTTTGGGGTGGCTGACCCAAGGTAGCGATGGCCTCAGCTTGAGTAAATTGTTTCTTTAAATTCCTCCTGTTAAAAAAGGAGGGGACAACTCTATGGGCCAAAGTGCCCACCTGCTGGGGCCTCAGCTCCCGTTCTGCACTGTTGGGATGATTCCTCCCTCAGAGGCCTCTTCTCCATCCACCCTGTGTCTCCTCTGGGCCGTGAGAGGCCTTGACCTCCTCATCACAGGCAGGTCAGGGGCCTCAGGAATCTGCGGAGAGACCGGGCTCTGAGCCCTCCAGGAGTGCCCTCAGCCATCTCCACCTCACTGTGCTTCTTGTTGCAACAATTTAAAGGCCATGTATGCAGAGCAGGGAGGCCAAGGGACTCACCACGGGCCACCCAGAGGAGGTGACGTGGGCATTTGATGCCAAGGCTTTCGCTGCAGAGCGTGTGTGGATGCTCTAACTACGCCTGCTGATTTGAGAAATCAGGCAACCCTGATCTGTTCATGTTTTCAGAGTCCCTAGCTAGTGGGTTGAGGAATTCACTGGCTGCCTCCCCGCATCACATCCCTTCCAGTTCTCAGACGTCAGCAGCTGACTTTGGGGAGCCTGCTGGGATGCATGGTGTTAAAGGGGGATAAGAAGCCTGGGTGGCACCCTGGACAGCCCCAGCCCCTTCCTCCCCACCCAACAGTCACCCATCCATCCTGCCTGGTTTTGCATGGAGCTTGGACCCATGAAGCATCCTTTTAACCAAGACAGTGTCTCTCCACTCTTTGTGTTTTAACAACATGGTCCCTTCTCACTCAACATGAACATCTCAGACCCTCTTTTACTTATTCAAAATAAATGTATCTTTTGAAATAAATGACAGATGTAAAATACATTCTATATCATGAGTTAAATAGATTTTAAATTATATATCATGAGTTCAACCACAAACCAAAAGCAGTGGTAAAATTAAGAATAGCTTTTCATCTGGAAAGACAGACATTTCTCCATCAACCATAGTTATGTCTGTGGGCTCAGCGCCGGCCACCGTTCTGCCCTGACCCAGGTATGATAGATGGAGCCCACTGGAGGCCACCTGAAGCCAGGTGGGCTGTGTGACTCTCTAAGTATGTGCTAGCTTTCACGCAACCCCCAGCGAGAGTCCGACACTGCAGCCAGCTCAATGAGAATCCTAGCTGGTGGGTTATGAGGTTGTTTGCCACGTTCTGCCACCTGCGGGGCACAGAGCATACTCTAAGGGGCATGCAGATGTCGTCTCTGTTCTCTTGGAGCCTCAGACCTCTCCCCATGGAACAGACAAGAACACAAGGCCCATTGCCACACAGCAAGTCAGTGCTGGAGGCAGAATGTGAACTAGGTTCCTGACTCCCAGCCCAAGGGCCCACCTCAGAGAGTGGGCTTCCCTCAAAGGGGTGGCACTACATGCCGGGAACTCAGCAGCTTCTTCCCATTCCGTTCCCCTAGAGGGTTCCCTGAGCCCAGAGGGAGTCCTTTAGTGGTGGCTGAGGGGCTAGGTGCTTCCTGGGAGGAGAGACAGTGCTCCCAGAAATGAGAGCCTTCCTAGGCACCTGCTCCATACCAGGCTGGGTGTTCCCATCCTTGTACAGCTCAGCATCCAGTCCCAGAGAGCCAGGAACTCTTCAGTGGAAACCCATAAGGAACAGATGCTCAATCCAGGCGGCGTCAGCCAGGTAGAGGCGTGGCAGGAGAAATGTCCTGGCAAAGGTCAGAACTTAAGCAAAAGTGTGGAGGACTGAAAGAGACTGGTGTCTGGGCGACTCACGAGTAGTTAGTCCCCCCTTCAGAACCGTAATTCGGGTGAGTGGGAGGAGCATCTAAGGAAGGAGATGTCGGGTATGTGCACCGGGGGTCGTGGGGAGCCACAAGGGCTTGGGAGTGAGGCGGTGTGGTTGGACTCGTGCTGTGGGAAGGTCACTCCAGGGCCTGGGCTAGGAATGGACTATGGCTTTCTTTCTCTGAGACTCACTTTCTACCTTTCCAAGACAGCTATTGTGGGAACTTGTGAGAACCCAGGTTTGGAAGTACTTTGGAAATTACCAGTGGCGTCAACCTTTATTCTTGCTCACGTGTGTTTGAAACCAAGACGCCTAGTCCTGCTCTGCCCATAGCCCACTCTGTGACCTTGGAAAAGGTGCCCTCTTCTCTGAGCCCTAGACACGCTGCAGGAAAAATTGGGCTGGCTGTCTATCTCCCTCATGGCGCCGTGTTCTGAGGTGAGTACCCAGCAGGTCCGGGGCCTGAGCTGGCCAGGCTGGCCTCCTCCATGTGTATGCGTGTCGGGGTGGGGTGCTCTCTGGATTTGTGTGGTGTGAGCTACCGGGCCTTTTACAGACTGTTTATGACGTGCTGTTGCGGTAACTGCCCACGATTAGCCACACTGCAGGCAGCGCCGGGGCATGGGAACTATGGAACAGAGTAGAAGGGGAGAAGTTATTAAAGGTTCAGGAGCTTCAAATGTTGTTCCGGCCCTCTTAGTTTCAGGGACCTCTCTGCCACACAGCCCTTTGCTGCCATCCTTGCTTCCAGCAAGTTTGCGGAGGGAGCAGATAGGACGTGGACTTTGGACATGAGTTTTGGTTATGAGTTTAAGGGCCACTTCCCCCACCTACTAGGTGAGCTGTATGCCTGGGTGAGTGGCTGCATTTCTTTGGGCCTCAGTTTCCTCATCTGTGAAATGGGGAGACAACCCTGTCCACCCATAGGATCCTGTAATGACTGAGACCATGGACTAGAGAGCACATCACCCCCCGCCCCCCACCAATGTGGATGGTCAGTAAGTTCAGTCTAGGACTGAATTTGCAGAATGTTGAGGGGGAGCTGATAACCCTTATCACTAGAGGCTCCCCCACCAGCCCTGCCTCTGTGGTGTTTGCGGGCTTTAGACCTAACAGGTCTGTGTTGCCTAAAGAGGCCGCCTGCCTGGGCAGAGGGACAGGAGTGAGGGGAGAGGACCAAGAATGACCAGTCCCGGAGCCCTGTTTCTCCCAGGTACAGCAGACCCTGCGGACAAGCCTCTTCCTCACGGTGCTTGACCAGGGTCCTCTCCTAAGCCCTGTGCCAGCTGGTTTCCTGTATGTCACTGACCCTCATAGTGACCCTGGGAGTCAGTTTAATAGCCGCCACTTTACAGATGAGGAAATGCAGGCACAGGAAGGACAAGAGAGTTGCCAGTAACCTTCCCAGGGCCAGCAGCAGAAACCAGGCCCCAGGACAGGACTTACCCACCTGGGGGCCAGCCCAAGGAGCTGCCCGCATGACACTAGCCACCCTCCCAAGAGGGAGCAGCGTGCTGTTTTATTCAGCTCTGGGGAGCCCTCCTGCAAGTGGGGTGACTCCTGGAGCCCCTCCAATGTCACCCTTTACATGGCTTCCCAGAGGAAGAAATTCTGAGCAGGAACTCAGCGGCTTTGGTTCTAGGCCTCCATCCAACCCAGTGAAAACCCAGAGGATTCAGCTAGAGGGAAAACCTTCACAGCCTCTGCAGCTTTGATGCTGCTTCAGCTGGGCTGGAGGCCTCACCCGTCACACTGTTCTCTCCTCCCAGACCAGCAGCACCCCTGCTCCCTCTGTACCAGCAAACACACACCTGAGAACCAAGCATGCCCACCAGAGGCCCATCCTCCCTGAAGCCCTAGGCTTTAGTGAGCCCCGTGTCACAAGGGGAATGCAAGCAGAGGCCCATGCTCCAGGTCAGGGAGGTCAGGCAGGGCATCTGAGGCCTCTCCCTGTAGTCCAAAATCTCCTGCCCTGTGCAATGACCCTGACCTTACCCTACTGAGGCAGCAAACCCCCCGTTCCCACTTGGAATTGAAGTCAGAAGATGAGATTTTCAGTGCCTTTAGTCCGACAAAGAGTTGTGTCCGATTCTTTTGCCACTCCATGGACTGTAACCCGCCAGGCTCCTCTGTCCATGGGATTTCCTGGGCAAGAATACTGGAGTGGGTTGCCATTTTTTTCTTCAAGGGATCTTCCTAAACCAGGGATGGAACTCACATCTCCTGCATTGCAGATGGATCCTTTACCACTGAGCCACCTGGGAAGCCCAATGATCACAAGCATGTCTGCTATTTAAATTCCATGTGCCTCAATTTCCTTCTCTTAAAATGGTGGTGAAAATAACACCCATCTCATAAGGCTGTTAAGGAAATTAAAAGAATTAAACAAAAAGTGTGGTATGTACACTATCTCTAACTTTCACAGCAACCCTGCAAGAAAGATGTCCCCATTTTACAGATGAGGAAATGCTCTGGAGAGATCCAGGCAGCTGCTCAAGGTCACTGAGTAAGTAAGAGTTGTCCTACTTCTACAGGAGGGTGAATGTGTCCTCCCTGCATCCTTGACTGTGATGAGGGTGTCGGTGAGGGGTGTACCAGAAGAGGTCTATTAGACCCGAAGATAGCTGAGGTGAGGTCCGCATGTTTCACTTTGCCTGAGCAGTGGCCTTGTTTTGGGATTGGAGATCCCCAGAGCAGAGAGATTTTACCCCAGGCAAGCCCACAGGTGTGGAGGGGGGCAGGAAGAGCATAGCAGGTGAGTCGGGCCTAGGGTCAAGCAGGATCTCCCCTGAGGAGTGTATCTGCCTGACTGTGTATGTGTGTGACTGTGTTTGTGAGAGACAGTGTGAATGTGTGTCTGATTCTGTGTGTGTGTATGTGTGTGTGTGTGTGTGTGTGTGTGTGAGACAGTGAGTATGAATGTGTGTGTGATTGTGTTTAAGTGTGTGGGTGTGTGTCTCTGTGTGTGTTGTGACCATGTGTGTGAGACTGTGACAGTGAGTGTGTGTATAATTAAGTGTGGCTGTGTGTGTGTGTCTGTGTCTACCTCTAGGGACCTGTGTACATCTAGGTATGTGTCTACGGGAGAATTTGTGCAGGATCTCTTGGTGTGTTGTGGAGTATGTGTGCGAGTGGGAATGTACACATGCACGTGTGTGTGTGTGTGTGTGTGTGTGTGTGCTCACCTGGGCACGTCTCTGTGTGAATGTCTGAGAGAGACCAGATTGCCGCGCACTGGAGTTGGGCAGTGAGGTTAATGACATTTTCTGGTAGGCTGAGAGTTAATCGGCGGCACCTCACTGTTCCAACCTATGTAGAATGTCTTCTTCCTCAAATGTCTGCTTCTGGATAAGATGCTGACAGCCTGGAGGGTGTACAGAGTAAGTGTTGGGGGGTCTGGAGTTCATGCTGGCCCAGAGGAGACAGGTTCTCGAGCTGGGCGTCTCCATGGAGGATGCGGGTTGCATGCACGCAGGGTGTTTGCTGCCTCAAACCTCTGCGGCCTTCTTCCCCAGATCACAGAGAACAGACTGGTTCTGGGGGCCGGCAGGCTGGACTGACGGGCAGGGTCTGGTCAGTGGGATAAGCACTTTCTAGAAGTTGTAGTGGCCTGGGGTGGGGTAGAGCTGCTCAGGAACCCCCAGTCTTCCCCAGAGGCATGGTACCCACCCCACCCACCCCACCTCGTGCCTGCCAGACAGTGACACTGCAAGGATCTCCACGCCTTGCAGTGGAGAACGGGGGGGCCTTCCCATTCTGAGAGTCAGAGCTGTGGTTCCCAGAGTCGAGTCCTGTGCTGAATCAGGTTCCCACGGGTCCCCCACGACTCCTCCGCCAGCCCTGGGCTTTCTTCTTTGCCCTTTCCAGAGGAAGACAGGGATGATGACTCAGAGAGGTGACCTATTTGCCAACTCAAACCCAGAGCCTCCTCCCCTGACGGCCTCTTGAGGCTCTGAAGCACAGCCTCACACAGAACGGCGCTTGCTGGGAGCCTCCTGACTCCCTTAACTGCCTGCGATTAGCAATTAGCACCGTGGTGTGAAAGGGTTGCCCTGGATCTTCTCACACACTGACCCCTGACAGCTGAGGGGGAGAACCTAGGCTCATCTGGGGACCTCCTGCAGGAGAAGAGGAAGGAGGGATGGGGAAGAGATGCCAGACGAGGCACCACAAGCACCTGGAGCAAGGAAAGAACACGCCCTGTGTGACCTTGACAAGGTGTTCGCCCTCCCTGAGCCTTGGTTTTGTTGTTTTTTTCAAACTGAAATATTCAATAGTCTAGGATTGACAAGAGACCTGAGACCTTATAGTGTGTACATGTACAAATTTCTCAGTACCTGATAAAGGGTATCCATTGACTGTTGTTACTCTCCTGCCAGGAGGGAGGGCAGGATGCCTGGAAGCAAGGTGGGATCCACTGCTGTTGGCCTTGCCAACGGCTTCTGGTCCTCCTTTCTTACACAGGCTCTTTCCCGGTGAGCTTGCACTGGGCCAGGCCCTCCCTGGTCGACCAGGGAGCAGAAGGATCCACCAGCACATCCTGAGGTCTCCTGCACTGTGTGACCTTGGACAGACCCCTGCTCCTCTCTGAGCAGTTGGCTGTGATGGTATGTAAGCCCCACTTTCCCTTCTCCCCAGCACTGGCACCCTGCTGCTGAAGGGATGGAGGCTTGGGGCACTGGACTTGCAATGGAGGTCCCGGGAATGGTCACTGGTATTAAAAAGCCACCAGGTTTATTCATTCATTCACATGCCAAACATTTACTGAGTGTTTTACTTTCTATGGGAGGAAAAGTGATAAGTGAGTGATTAGCATCGTGTGTTAGAAAGTGGAGAATGAAGAAAATGATAGTGTTTACGAAGCGGGGGTGGGGGCCACACAGAGGTTGGGGGTCAGCGTGGACCTCACAGAGAAAAGGAGGCCTAACGGAGAAGGCGTCAGTCCCTGGTGTTCCTTCCTGGGCATTCCCAGGGCCCTTTGCTCTCTTCTGTAAGATTTTGCCTCAGTGTCTCCCGGCTGCTTTAAGGAGAATAGCATCTATGTCCGGTTCCATCTGTGCTTCTTCAGAGTCCAGCCAGGGCTCAGCCCACGTGGGTGTTCGGAATCCTGTACTTACAGGACTGATCCACACAGGTTTGGAGGAGCAACCTTGAACCTGGGGTCTGAGGGGCTTCTTGCCCTTGTTTCCCCAAGTAGGAGATCCTTCCTGGCACCACCCACCCTCAGAGGGAATATCAGCCCAACTGGCCCCAGACCCTACTCAGACACAGCCAGGGGCGACAGACCTTGCTGTGTTCATCGCCCTGCGCCGCGTCCACGCCAGGCCTAGAATTCCGTCTGCTGCCAAATTCCAGGGCTGGAAATAATGAGGCAAATTGTCCCTCACCGCTGATTGACTTTCAAGTTGCTCTGCTAAACTGGGTGCAGTTGAAGTTTTAGCAAGTCTCCCAGGGACCTCAGGCGGCTTCGGTTTCAACCTTGTAAAGAACTGTTAAGATCCAATCAAAATAAATAAAATCAGATCCAGGAAAGCGATGTGTTTGTGACTGCAAACGAAACACTCAGGATATTCATGCCGAAGCCCAGCACCCTGCTTTTCGCGGGAATTCCTTACCCCAGACTGGCATGGACCCATGATCTCACTAGCTTGTGCTCTCAGAGGCCTGGGGCTGTCGTGGGCCTCCTGCCCATGCGGCGAGAGCAAAGCGCGTGCCAGTGTGAGCACAGACACCGTGACTCCATGAATCCATGACCCGGCTGCCGCAGGGGAGACCCCAGCCCTGAGTGACTGCAGGACATTTACTGGCCTGCCATGTGCTAGCCCTGCAGCAGCATGAAGGGCATGGGGAAACACAGGCCCCAAGAACACATGGTAACTACAGAATCAGTAATACCAAGTCGTGAGTTGCCAGCACCATAGAACACAAGTGAACTGCTGAGGTCACAGGGCTTCAGGACCACAGAGGGACAAGTAGGTCATGTGAAATCTCGAGCTCTGAGAATCACCAAGCAGGATAGCCCAAAGGAGCCCCTTCCAAATGCTCTCAGCCCACCCCTTGCTCCTCTGGACACGCTGGTGAAGCAAATAATGGCCAGGACAAGGTTGAAGAAAGACGTGCTCTCTTGAGACTTCTGTGTTGCTCCGTGGCTGACTCCATGCTCCCAGTGCAGGGAATCCAGGTTCGATCCCTGGTCAGGAAACTTAGATCCCACTCACCATAACTGTGAGCTCTTGTGCCGAAGTTAAAAGATCCCACATGCCACAACTAAAACCCAGAGCAGACAAATAAAATAAATAAATACTCAAGAAGAAACACTCTCCCCATCCTCCCTCTGGGGAGGCGGCTTCCTGCTCAGCCAACCATCCCCTCACTGGTTCCTCTTGACCTCAGTGATATCCTCTGTTGGTGTTTCAGCTGGAATTTTTGATCAGACCCCGAAAGAAAAATCAAAAATATTCGAGAGAAAAATCCTATGTAATGCCAAGAGCCACCTTGCCAGTTCTGAGGTTCAGAGGAACCAGCAGGGAAGACATCACCAGGCTTTTCTGTAGGTAGACATGAGCCGCAAGAGCATAGCCCAGGCTCCCCTGTTAGGGATGGAGAAGCAAGTCCCCAGCACGGAGGAGGCCATCAGGGTCACTCTGGGGAGCCAGTCAGAGGTGGGTGGGGAAGCCAGGCCTCCTGAGGTCCCCACTTCCCCTCGCCCACTGCCCGGTCCTTCCTAGGGCCCCATTCTTCATTGCCTGGTTGGCGCCCTGTGTCCATTCGCCAGGCTTCACCCAGTCCGAGCTAGGGATCAGGTGGGGCCTCCATCTGCCCCACCAGTGCCAGACCCAGTGAGCCGTCCTTCCCGGCTTGGCTGCCCCCCGCGCTCGGCGTGCTGAAAGGCCCCCTTGTGTGGCGGCCGCACCTCCTGGCCGCGGCGCATGGCCCCGTTCTCTTGCCTCATAAACGGCTAATTTGTTACATATTTTCTGACGCTGTAAATGGGAGAACAAAGACCTTTTCTCTCTCATATTTTTGTTCAATTATGTTTGTGGGGGAACCTGATCCCCTTCAAAGGGGGGCCCGGGAGCTGGGGGGAAGCCTCCCAGGCTTACTGACCGCCCAGGCCTGTTCTGATGCTGGAGCCTAGGTACGGCTGAGGGAGAGGGCAGCGAGGGGCCCTCTTCACGTCCAGTAAAGGGATCAGAGCCTCATCTCCAGAATAGATGCCAGTCTCAGAAGCAGGTTGGCTCCTCCAGCAGGAGGCAAAGCTTTCAGGAGGCAGACATCAGGACTGTAGAAGGAATGCCCTTTCCATGGCCCACATCTCAGCCCTGCGATAGCCTTGCCTGCAGGCAGAGTCAAGCCTCTGCCACTACACAGACAAGCCTGGACCTGCAACGTGTCCCTGGGAAGATGTGGCAGGCGCCTGGGCTGAACGGACTTTGAAAAGAAGCCCTGCAGCCGAGAAGCCCTGGACTGCACAATTTCTGAGGCCCCTCAGAAAACCCTGAGGCTCTGGTCGACATTTGGGCTTTTGGCCAGCTCTGGCTCCGTGGCTGCATTCTCTGCACGCTCCATCTTTTTTACGAAAGTATACTTACTGTGTTTTGTGTTTTTTTTCTAGATCAACTTTTATTATTTATTCCTAATTTTATTGGATTGTGACTAGACATAGAAGCCTGTAAAATATCAACTTTTGAACAATCAATAGGATTTTCTTTCTTTCTTTTTTTAAGAAGTTTTTATTGGCATATAGTTGCCTTACAATGTTGGGTTAGTTTCTGCTGTACAGCAACGTGAATCAGCTATATGTTTATATATATCCCCTCTCTCCTGGGTCTTGTTCTCATTTAGGTCACCACAGAGCATTCACACTTACTGGTTTTGAACACTACTCTCCCCAGTCAGGAGCCAGGAGGCAGGGCAGATGTGGCCTCTGAAGGTTGTTCCTGGAGATCTTTCCAACAGTGGGCATTCCAGTCCATCCTTCCATCCTTCCCTTTAATGGTGTGGCTGCCAGTGGTAGGCCCAAGAGTAGGTATGAGGATGTGAGGATGAGCATTGCAGACATGGTCCCCACCCCCGTCGTGTCTCCACAGTAATAGGCAGAGGATTGGCCCGTGGCTAAAATGGCCAGATTATCTTGATTCATCCACTGCTTTCTGGTTCCAACAGTGGGCATTCCAGTCCATCCTTCCATCCTTCCCTTTAATGGTGTGGCTGCCAGTGGTAGGCCCAAGAGTAGGTATGAGGATGTGAGGATGAGCATTGCAGACATGGTCCCCACCCCCGTCGTGTCTCCACAGTAATAGGCAGAGGATTGGCCCGTGGCTAAAATGGCCAGATTATCTTGATTCATCCACTGCTTTCTGGTTGTATGACCTCAGGCAAATCACTTAGCAACTCTGTGCCTCCTTTGCGTCATCCGTAAAATGTGATAAAAATGGTAACTACTTCAGAGGGTTGTTGGGAGCTTAAATGAAAGAACTTTGTACAGTGTTCAGGCATTGAACAAATGGTTATTCAAAGGAAGTCAAAATTATGCTTCCCTGGTGGCCCAGATGGTAAAGAATCTGCTTGTAACGCAGGAGACCTGGGTTTGATACCTGGGTTGGGAAGATCCCTTGGAGAAGGGACTGGCCACCCATTCCAATACTCTTGCCCAGAGAATCTCATGGACAGAGGAGCCTGGCCGACTATAGTCCATGGGGTAGCGGAGTAGGATGTGACTGAGTGACTAACACTTTTGCTTCCAAGCAGACATTGAATGATTATATATGTCAATATATGAAGGCAGACTATTATGAGCATACTGAAGAAAGATGCCAGGTATAGCAGAAACTTGAATGGGGACCCTGAACTGATCTAGGCATCAGGGAAGATGTTTTCAGGAGGTGATGCTTAAACCACTAACAAATATAAATAGGAGTTAATGGGGCAAAAAAGAGAGCAGAGATGGGAATGGCATGCATGACAGGAGGACCAGCATTTCAAAGGGGCTGAACCAAAGAACACACTCAAATAAAGCCTGTCAAGGCAGCATGCTGAAAACACAGAGCAAGGAGGGCAAGAAGCGTGGTAAATCTGAGGAGGCAGGCAGGGCCCGCCAAGCAGAGCTGAGAGGCGTGTTGAATGAGTCCATGGTTGTTCCTCGAGCAGAGCAGAGCCATGAGGATTTAAGCCCAGGAGTGCCCTGGCCTCATTTATGTTTTTTAAAGATCATAACCATACATAGCCTCCCCTTTCCTGTTAGACCCAGACCCAGTGGGCGTGCACCAGGTTAGGGATACTCAGGGTACCAGGAACAGTCCAGACCCTGATGCTGGTGCTCAAGATCTTCCTGTGCAGTGCCCTCTGACAGCAAATGGCAGTAAAACTGAAAGGAAGAGAGTGAAGGGGAATGAGGGTGCAGACCCAAACCTGGTAGGGGCCAGATCACAGGGAAGCTCGTAGGGGCCAGATCACAGAGAAGCTGGTAGGGGCCAGATCACAGAGAACCTCGGTGGGCCAGCCTAAGACTGACCATGGAGAATAGTTGATGGGGCCCCTTGGTGTCAGCAAGGAGCAAAACTAAATCACATTTACTTGAGTCTTTCTGGGTCTCCTGCCTAGATGGGATCTTTGTTGTTTGATACATGGGTGAACGTAAGTCTGTGGTTAGGGCTTTTAATGGTGTGGATAGTACACAGGATAGTCCATGCTCCTGTCCTGAATCTCTCAGCTGTCTATCTATCTCTGTCTCCATCTCCATCTCTTTCACACACACACGTGCACATGCATATCCTTACAGAACCCGCAGACTCTTAGAGCCCCAGACCCTGCAAGGCAGAAACTCTGGTCCTTTGCTGCCCTTCTCAATTGCAGAAGCATGCAAAAAGAGAAGACAAACAAAGACTAGAGTTGAAAGGATTCCTTCTTAGAGGTGGTAAGCTTCCAGATGGGGCTGGAAGGGTGTGAGTGTGGACAAGTGGGGGCCAGCAAGAACCCCTGCCCCTGATCTGGCAGGACCCTGGCAACAGATCCAGGCTAAGCAGTGGAATAAGCGAGCCTGGGCCTGAGGCCCCAAGAGAAGGTTATAGGTAAGGAACTGCCCACGGTGGACTAGCCCTTTACCTAGCACTTCCGGTTCCCATCAGCTCACACTCGACCTGCCCTCCCAAGTCTGACCTGCGCAGAAGGAGGCCCTGGACAGCCCTAAGTATTTTCTGTCTGCAGGGTAAGCAGATCTCTGCTCCTCTAGAATATGTCTGATTTCTCTGTATTCTTTTCCCAAGACCCAAGGCTCGGATTTCAGCTTCATATTCTTTTGCCTGGGTCTAAAAAACATTTTCCTTTTCTGTGGTGGGGAGAAGAAAAGGATAAGGGGGCCTAGGAGACCTGAGCTGCCCAAGTAAAGCCTCATTCCTGTCTTAGTTTTCATCCTCCTGACTGCTGTGTGGCCTTGGGCACCTTCCTGCCCTCTCTGGGCCACAAGGTCCTCTTTTGACAATGAGATCCCACGGAGGAACTAAGGATCCTCCCTCACCTGACATTCTTTTGGTAGAGCCAGAGTCCCCCCATCTCTTGCTGCCAAGAAGTGTCCTTTGTGACTAAACCAGTGAAAAGTGGGGGAATTTGGGACAGTATTTTAGTTTTGTCCATGAGACCAAGTTCTATGCAGCTGTCACCTTTGATGTACCCTAGCAAGATTGTTAATCCCCTGCGCTGTCAAAGCTGCAGTCCCGTTCCAGTCCCATGCTGTCTTCTTTCCTTCTTGCCATTCTGAGCCTGCTCCTCTTCATCCAGGTGCTTCCCCAAGTGTGACTAAGGCTTCCTGAAATGGAAGAGAAGCTAAGGGCCCGGCTCCAAATTTGGGGAGGGGAGAGGTGCCAGTGGTAGCAAGGGGAGAGACTCCAGGCCCCAAGTTGTAGGCTTCTAGATCATCCAAGCCAGGAAGGCATTGGAATTCTAGCCTGCCTTCACTTCCTCAGTTCATCCCTAAAGCCCCCCAGCCCAGGTGGAGCCTTCTCACCTCTCCCAGCCCGAAGAGGTCTAAGACTGTCTCCTGCCTGTGGCCTGGGCCCCTCGGATCCTTTCTCAGTGAAGCAGCCAGAGGGCAGCTTCTAAATTAAGAGTCTGAGTGGTCGTTCCCTGCTTTATAGCTTCCAGGGCTTCCTGTGGTCCTTCAGCTAAAGTCTGAGTTTCAGATCTCATCCCGTCTCCCCGCTCTGGTCCCAGCTCACGCCCTTCACCAGCCACACATGCTATGCTCAGCCCAGGAGATCGTCAGCACTCCCCTGACCTCGCCAGCCTCGCCCAGCCTTTGCATGGACATTGACACTGCCTGGAATTCCTCTTTCTCCTCTGCGTGGCAGATGTGTGCTCCTACCACAAAGCGCCTCTATGAGTCCCGTGTGCGGTCCTCCCCTGGCTGGATGAGCACCTCCCCCCGCCGACCTTCCAGCTGGGCTCCCACAGCACAGTGTCCATCCCTGTGCCCAGCTTCATGAGTGACATTAGGGTTGCAAGCCTACCTTGGGTACCTCCAGCCTTACTCTACCCCATTCTTGACCCTGAGCTCCTTGAGGATAAAAATGGTGCTGATATTGTTGAACAGCCCCAGCACCAGGCCTGGTACAAATCCATAGTGATCACTGAGGGGTGAATAGGAATCAATCCATGTATATCGGCTGATTCCTTCCTCCTGCACCCAGAGACACCCCACCGCTGCTGTGGGAACAGAAGCTTCTTAAAATGTCCTAAAGAACAGTAATATTTTCCCAGGTTTTTAGGATGCTAGCGGAGAACAAATATTATTCTCCCCACTTGACAGATGGGTCAGCTGAGACCTGGAAAGGAGCAGGGTCTGGCCCATGTGCTTACGGCAGTACGCCACCCAAAGAATGGCAACTTCACACAGCCTGCATGCGCCAGGACCCAGATTTGAGTCAGTGTCAGAGCCCTGCCCCTTCTGCTGCTCTGTGTGGTTGGCCTCTGAACACTTGTAGCCTGTGACTTAGCGGAGAAACGATTTCACTCATCAGCACCGAGTGCTCATGGAGCCAGCCCCCCACCTCCCACCCCAGGCCACCTGGAACTGCCCACCCCTAACCCGTCCTCCCTGGCCGCTGCCCAGGCCCAAGGCAGAACAGGTCCCCTCCCTGCTGGCAGGCCCCCGAGGCTCCCCGCACCCGCCTCCCTCCTTGCAAATTGGTAATTGCTGTGTGGTCAGACCAGAAGGAATTAGCCAAGCCCTCTAGGAATTTCATACTGATTTTGCAAATGAAAATGGAGACTTGCCTTTTGAAGTCTAGGCAGCTGTGTCAGCAGGCAGGTCTGAGACAGCAGGAAAAATAAAACTGACATGCTGCCACCAATGGATACAGCTGCTTCACAATAACGATGAGGATGGTGGTGACCATGGCCGCCGCCAACTGATTGCCTGCCGCATAGACCAGTGTCCCTCTGAGGTCTCAGTCTGCTCATCTGTGGTTCCCCACCCACTTTTTCCTCCACAGGTGCCCAGCCCACTGTCTGAGCACCCAGCAGGGAAGGGGTGGGTGGAGCACAGAGCCCTTCGCCTGAGACTGAAGGCTTTTTACCGCTGAGTCCCCTCCTGGCCCGACTCTTGACACACCTTAAAACATGCCATGCATTTCCCAGCCCCTCTACCTTGAGTACACTTTTCTCCAAACCCTACTTATCCTGGACGGTCCAGCTTCAAGCCTGACTCCTTCACCAACTCCCAGGGTGCATTACAAACTCTCTCTGAAACCCAAAGGTCCCTGTTTTTCCTTTTTATCACTAACTTATCCCTGTGTTTTATAATTACCTGTTTCTCTGTCCAACTCCTCCACCACCTTCAAGTTCCTCAAAAGTTTATAACTGAAAATAGGCAGGCCTAGAGGATCCTGATACATTTTTATTTTTTCCCTCCATTCATGGTGTGTATTCAACTTAGGAGATCTGAAGTAGTTACTGGGGAGCAAAAATAGTTCATGACAGACAGTCATTGCTGGGGTCAGGGAGTGCTAAGCCTAGGCACAGCTGAGGCTGGGGTCATTGGGGTCATGTAAAACTCTAACAATGGGGTTGCATGTGATGTTACTTATTTCTCTGCGCCTTGATTTCCCCGTCTGTAAAATGGAGTCAATAATGTTGGCCTCACAGGACTGTTACAAAGAATAAATGAACTTTCTTATGCCAAGTGCCTAGAACCATAGACAGTTTAAATCATAAGATAGTGGAGTGTCACTATCCTAAAATGTTGGCTTCATATAACATGGCAGGCAGAGCTGGATACTCCCACACCCTCGTGTTTCAGAGGGAAACCCTGTGACCAGAAGGTGGGCCAACTCCTAGTCTGGGTTCAGAGCCTGCAGCAACAGAATCTAGGTCTTCAGCCTCCCTTGGGCTTACTTGTGCCTAAAACCAAAAACCAAGGGACCCCTCTGCCGTCCACCAGAGCAGACTCCCATACAAACTCCCTTCCTGAAGACCCCAAGCCTCCAGGCCTGTCCCCACCACCCACCCCAGCCTGATCCCCAGCCTAGCTATCAGCCTCCCTACCAGCAGAATGCTAATCTCCTCCCGTGGGTGGCTCCGGATTTATGAGCATTTCCTGGCATGACTTGAAGGACAGAAGAGGAATGCTGGGATCTTGAAGGGTGGTCTTTGGGTGGAGAAATGAGGCACTCAGAGAAAAGAAGGAAAGAAAGTGAGGGTGAGTCAGCCTCCACAGCCGGCGCAGGAAAGCGCAGAGGGCCCGCCAGCCCACACTGCAGGGCAGACAGAGGATGTGGCTGCTCCACTGAGGTCTAACCGGTGGGCGTCCACAGAGGGGAGAACGCTTGCACTAGAAGACAAGTCCAAGTTCTTGGGTTGTGGCCGGGGCTAGGGACAGGGTGTGTGTGGGGAGGGGAGGGAGGAGCGTGCTCAGCACTTCTGCTTTAGGGGGAAGACAGCCGCCTTCATCTTCAGCCTCATCTCCTTGCTTCACGCCGTCTCTGCACATTCCATGCAGCTACCTCTGCTCGGCCTCTCCGGGACTTTCCGTTTCCCTCGGGGAAAGCCAGAGGCCTTCAAGGCCCACAGACCCCACAGGATGTGCTCCCCACCTTTCTGCCCGTGTCCTGGGAATCCCCCTTGCCTCTCCAGACTAACCCTCTGCTCTGCATGCTCTGAGCCCGGAGCTGACACAATATCAGTTGGCCTGTCTCATCCTGGTTTCAATAAGAAGCATAGGCAGAGAATGAACTGGCAGGAGGGGAAGAAAGTTGGGATAGTTCTTGCCGCCATCCACTTCCTCCTTCCTACCAGCCACCATGGTCCAGACTATGGAACAACAGCTGTCGTCCCCTTTGACGGCTGTGGCTCTGGCTGGTTTCAGGTCTCTGACCCCTCCTGTCCCATTAAGGCTCCGGGGCAGGAAAACTTCCCATTGCTGCTGCTCCTCAGTGCTCCATCATCCCCGGCCCACACCCCTGTGGATATTCCCATCATGCAATGCTCTTCAGTTACCCAATCAGTTGGACTTACTTTATTGGAGCTCACTTTACTGGCAGTGCACCATCTGTTTTCTGTGGGGTCTTTGCCTGAGACAGATCTCATCGACTAGCTCCCCCTTGCCCACTCCTGTCCAGCCATACTGGCCTCTTCCTGTTCCTCACACCCATCAGTCTCATTTCTGCCTCAGGGCCTTCGTACTTGTTCTTCCCTCTGCCTAGAAAACCCTTCCATCTCTCAGATACTCCCATGACCTGATAGTCCCCTCATCTCCTTCAGACCTCTTCTTAAATGTCACTTCTCATTGTGCCTTTCCTGGCTGCTGCTGCTAAGTCACTTCAGTCGTGTCCGACTCTGTGTGACCCCATAGACGGCAGCCCACCAGGCTCCCCCGTCCCTGGGATTCTCCAGGCAAGAACACTGGAGTGGGTTGCCATTTCCTTCTCCAATGCATGAAAGAGAAAAGTGAAAGTGAAGTCGCTCAGTCTGTCCGACTGTTAGCGACCCCATGGACTGCAGCCCACCAGGCTCCTCCGTCCATTGGATTTTCCGGGCAAGAGTACTGGGGTGGGGTGCCATTGCCTTCGCCGGCCTTTCCTGGACATCTCATGTAAAATGTCATCCCCCAACACATAAACACAGACACACACATACACATACTCTTCCTATCTTCCTTGCCTTATTTTCTTGTTAGCTACATTCACTCCCTAACATAGATATTTTATTAGCTGTTTTTGTATATTGTCAGCTTCCTGCTACTGGAATGAAAGTTCCATTAGGACAAGGATCTCTATTTGCTCTGGTTACTCTTATCCCTCCAGGGTGTGGAACAGCATCTGGTACAAGAACGTAATAAATATTTATTCAATGACTCTGTGAATGGGTCCTTTTTGCTAGTGGGTAAACCAAGGCCCATGGAAGAAAAATGACTTACTCAGGGCTTTATAGCGGAGATTCAGATGACGATGGGAGCTCCGGTCCTAGCTGGCAGCCCAGAGCCAGTCCCCGGCTCCAGAAAGCCTTGTGTTTATTTGGAGGCCTGCTGCTCAGTGGCGCAGTGTCAGGAGGCAGAATTCTGTGCCGGGGGCCAGGGCCCTCAGTGTACTGAGAAGGAAGCAGGGAAGTTGTCAGCGCTGCTTTGGTCCTGCCGGTGGAGCAAGGAGAATAAACAAGTAAATCTCAGTCAGAGTCGGGCAAGCTCTAACCTTTGAGGAAATCTCCCCCAGGCTGGAGAAACCTTCCTGCAAGGCAGAGCTGCCCTTCACCCCAACCCACATCGGTGCTGACAGACACGTGGCCCAGGATCCAGGGGCTCAGCTGCCACCTTTGTGCCCTGGGGGTATGGAGTCCCAGCAGGGAGCTGCTCAGAGTGTGGTCCTGCAGTGAGTGGTCCAGCTTTTCATGCATGCATCCATTCACTCTTTCTACAAGTACTTCTCAAGCATCTGCTATGTAAGCATCAGGCTCTGTGCCTTTTGCTGGAGAAATAGCCGAGACCAAGAAACGCAATTTGCCTGCCCTTGGAGCGTTCACCACCGAGCAGGAAGAATGAGCATTAAATTGCAATGACAGAACTTCCCTGGTGGCACAAAGAATCTGCCTGCCAATGCAGGGGACACAGGTTCAATCCCTGGTCTGGAAAGATTCCTCAGGCCGCAGAGCACACTTCATAGGCCCGTGCTCAGTGAGCCTGTGCGCACAGCGGCTGAGCCTGTGCCCTAGAGCCCAAGAGCCACAGCTACTGAAGCCTGCATGCTCTAAGGCCCGCGAACCACAACTAGTGACCCCTGTGCTGTGACTGCTAAAGCCCGCGCCCCCTTGAGTGAGCAGGCCACAACTGCTGAGCCCACACGCTGCAGCTTCGGAAGCCCGTGCACCTGAGCCTGCTCGCTACACAGCACTGAGAAGTCCATGAGCTGCAACCAGCGAGTAGCCCCCACTCTCTGCATCTAGAGAAAGCCCGCACACAGCTACTAAGACCCAGCGCAGCCAAATATTAAAAAATCAATAAACTAAAAAAAGCAATGAAGCAGGCGGAGTGCAATGGTTCAGAGCGTGACAGGGCTTCGGGGGCACTAAGCAGGAAACTCACCCGGCCCTGCCCAGGACAGTCCTCCTGAGACGGGAGCCTCTGCAACCAAGTGAAAGCAGAGTGGGAGCTGCTGGGTGAAAGAGGGTTCCAGGCAGAAGCGGGAGCAAGGGGCAGGTCCTGAGGCTGAGAAGAAGAGTTCAGCATAAGAGAGGAGTCGAATAAGTTTCCATCAGGCAGGGCAAAGAGTAGAAACAGAGCAGGAGGCCACGTTCCAGGTGGGGTTCCTTGGCCAGGTGACCTCTTTCCTCTCCTCATATGCCAGCTCTGAGCAGGCCCCATGACTGAGGTCCTAGCAGGCCTCTTCCTTCCCAACTGACTGCTCAGAATTGGGGCTTCACAGGCTGGTCCCTACTTGTCTGTCTGGTTAGCCAGAAGCAGCCTGGCGAGTCATGTCCAGGACCTGTCAGCTGGAGCTGAGTTTGAATACCAGCTCCAGTTCTTCAGTGTGAAACGTCATGCTAGAGCTTTCACCAGCCTCAAGGCCTCGGTTTCTTCAAGTGTCATATGGGAATAACAACCCGTTCTCTGGAAGGATTATGGTGTAGGAGAGTTTCTCAACGTCCTTATCACGGCCCGTGGAACCCGTCATGCCAATCAATTTCAATCAAGTTGGCAAAATTAACCATCACAAGTCCACCCCTTGTCTAGGCATTCATACAGTATCTCCTTAAAATGGTACCTAATCTCCAAATAAATAATAACGAAGCCTCATTTATCCTAACATGATACAACAATTCTATGTACAACCAAAGCACACTAATGCCTTCCCCCAAAGAGGATGCAAAATCTTTGAGTGGAAGTTATTTACTCTTCTTGATGTACCTTAACTTGAATGGATACTTAAAGTACTTGAGTTAACAATATTTAACCACAAAGTCAACATGTCTTCTGTTACCATGATGGGAGAGAAGAAAAGAAAAAGAAGAGAGAGAAGAAAACAAAGATTTTATACACACACATTCTTAACAAATTAAGGAAGTACTGCAGGACAGTCCTTTCTGTGACTGGTCGTGTGGTGTATTTATAACTGCCTTCACCTGTGAGCACCAGCACTACCATGCCCTTTGCCTTCTGCAAGCGTCTCAGCTGGTTGCGGTTCTTTACCTAGTGGGATGACCCAAACCTTCATCCCTGAAGGGTCTGGGCTGTTAGACGTCCTGCCTGCGTTGGGTCATTGTCGTTTCCCATCAACACTAGTTACCCACGGGGCCTGGTACTCTGAGATGCCCTAAGGGATCTCCTGCCCGGGGGACATGCTCGTCCTCACCTCTGTTGTGGAAAGGCAGTCTGATTCCCTCGGTCGTCAGCACCCATCCCCCAGCCCACACAGTGACTCCCTTCTTGGTCTGTTGATTAAGACACATGAGGAGCCCAAAGTGACGAGGGCAGTGGGTCTGAACTTCCAGTTAAATGGAACCATCGTTGTGTCTTTAAGTCACTAAATATTAACATGTTGCCAATTACTTTATTTTTCTCCTTTTCATCCCCAGCAGAGAGAGCAGGATTCAGGTCTGTTTCGTCCCTGACTAAATCCCCCGACCTGGAACAGTGTGCGGCCCATGCTGGCTGCTCCGCCAGCACCGCTGAGTGGGTTGGGGCCTTGGTCGTGATTTCTCCGTGCTTCGGGGTGGGTGAGATGTGGCAGCACCAGCCTGAGAGCCAGGCTGTCTCAAACACCTTCCCAACAAAGCGGGTCCTTCCTTCTCTTCACCGTGACGCTGCTGGGCCCACAAGTGAACACAGGTCGTGGGGTTCACCCTTCCAGCCCCTCTTGGACTGTTTACTGGACTAATCTGCAACAATAAACCTGTCCCCACCCTCCTGGCGCCTGCCTCCCTCCCTCCACCCGAAGCCCGTGTTTGAAGATGTGTTTAAACTCCGGGCCTACGCTCAGCAGACACTGTGGAATAGCTCGTGGCCTGCAGGCACCACTGAGGGGGGTGCTGGGACGCTTGGGGCTTTTGGTGGCCAGGCCTCCACACACGGCAATCCAAGGGAGTGAGGTGGCTCTTGCCTTCACCCCATGTTTGTTATTTCATGTCAAAGGCTTATCATAAACATTATCCTAGAGTTGGCCACCAGGGCTCCAGGCGAGGAGGGTTTGTTATTCTAAAGTGGCGGGGAGCAGAAGGCATCGAGGCCTGGGAGTCGGAGCTGGGCCAGGCTTGGGGATTCAGGATAAATGACCAAGAAGCAGGAAGCAGGGCACTGACTCATGCTCGTGCGCTGGGCCGTGTGGGCCCCACTTACCAACCATGCTCCATGGTGATGGCCAGTGGGTGTATCTGCCTCTGAAAGGAGCTCCCTGTGGGTGGAGACCAAGTCCAATTAAGCCAACCATCCCAGATGCCTGCAGAAAATCAGGAAGCAAATGCTTGTTGAATGACTGAACGAGTGTAGCTTCCCTATGTCTGTTGGAAGTACCAAGATTGTTCATGAAGAAGCACGTATTACTTTGAAGCCCTGGTTGTGGGAACCTGTGGGAGCCAGACAAAAGTAAATTTCATAGCCCACATCTGTCCTTTATGAGACAAGTGGCCTTGGGTCCCCTTCCCCTCTGCTTCTTCAGTTTCCCATCTGTGAATAAGGACTGTCCCCGCTAGCTCTTTCCCAGGGAGAGCAGAGGGCAGCCCCAAGGGCAGTGGTGAATTGAGGTGACGGGGTCCAGGGCTGGGTCCACTGCATCTGCCACGCCTTCTCTAGCTTTGTCACCTTCACTGAGTTACTCAATATCTCTTTGCTTCATTTTTTTTTTTCCAATCTATTAAATGGAGTTAATACTAGACCTGTCTCAGAGTTGTTGTAAAGGTTAGATCAGTTAATATGGGCTTAGAGGGTTCCTGACACATGATAAGTGCTCAATAAATGTACTTATCCTGGTGATAAATAGGTGAGGACCGAGTTTCAAATTGCAGAGGAAGGGTACAAGACAGGGAATGGTGGGGAAACGTCATGCATGGTATTCAGGTCAGCATCCTACTCTGAAGTAGCTCTTGACTGTCTGCTTTTTAGCTGTGACCGGAGAGGCAGGCTCCCCACCTACCCCAAGCTCTCAGTCTAGACAGGGAACAGGGAATTACCTGAAATGGACACTCCAGTGGGATAAGTGCCAAGACCAAGGGGAGCTCGGGGGTCTGTGGTGGGGGTTGAGGGAATGACAGGCTTGGGTTTCAGCCCCAGTCTCATCACTCCTCAGCTGTGCCACCCTAGGGGTGCTTCTTGAATAGTCTGATTGCAGTGATTTATCTCTAATATGTTAATAACAAATGCTCCCTGCCTGCTTCTGGCTATCTTTCAAGGCTCTGAAAGAAAATGGATCTGGCAAGGTGCGTGGGATGAATGTGGACTGTGCTGGTGGCCATCTGGAAATCCAGCCCCAGACATGGTCCAAGGCACAGCACAGGGTCCTCATTTGGGGGTTGGGGAACAGTGAGCTCACTGTGCCCCCAGCTCACTGCATGGCCTTGGGCAAGCTTCAGCCTGCCTGCTCTGAACCCCTGACCTTTCTCCTCTTCCATATGAAGAGGGCATAGGAAGAGATCAATGGTTCTCAAACGGGGCTCCAGGGCACCTGTGGTGCTTCCACAGAGAAGCACTAGGTGCTTGTCACAGGGGTCACTGAGCCAGTGAGACTTCAGACAGGCACTAGCCTGCTTCCTTTACATCAATCAGGGAAGTTTTCATTTCTATCCACTGCACATTTTGAGTTCCAGGCAAGATTTCTTTGGAAAACAATAACAATAGGAAAGGATTCCATGGCCACAAAAAGTTTGAGAAACCACTGGACCCTAAGGGATCTTCCAGCTCCAATCCAAGAATATTTAGGCCTAACTGTTTTCTTCCAAGTTCTATTTGACAAGCATTTATTCCACACTTACTACATGCTGAGACTGTTCTCGCACCCTACAGACTGTGATGTTTTTCGTTCACTAGAACACCTCCCAGCTCCACGAAGGCTACATGTCTGCGGAGGTGACTCCGTGTGTCGAAGAGGGCCCAGGGGCACCATTTCCCCTCCAGCCAGGTCTTCTGGGCGCCTGAGCCGGTGACCTCAGCACAGGCCAGGCGATGCCGGCGCTGAGAATCAGCGGGGCAGGTGTGTGCAGCACAGGGTGTGGTCACAGGAAGTCTGTGTGTCCCAGCCCCCCAGAGGAGGAGGCACTCCAGCCCGACATGGATCCTTTCGTCCCAGGCATGTGCCGGGCGGGAGGAAGTGCCTGTTGCTTTAGCGATGTCCGGGCCAATAGGGCCACTGCCTCCTGTGATCCATCCCCAGCCACCCAGCCGCCATCGACACCCCGCACCAGGTGGCTGCAGATCAGATTTCAAGGGGAACAGCCAGAACCTGGAGGCCCAGAGGTAGGCTGGCGGGGCCTGACCTCATCTCCAGCCAGCTTATTAGAGGGAGCAGCCTGTGCTGTCAAGCTCCGTGCACTCCAGCTCCCCTGCCCCGCTGGAAACAAAAGTGGGAGGGGATGGGCGGAGGGGATCTCACAAGCACAAGCTTGGTCCCGTTGCCCAAGACAGTATTTTCCCCAGACTTTGTGTACATACGGCCTGGGTTTTCTGTTCAGATCAGGTGTTCTGGAACCATGTGGTGGCAGCGTGCCCCCAGTGCTGATGGAATGCCAGAGTTCTAGGGGCTAGTGTGAAGGATTTACGGAGCAACCCTGAATGATGAATTGACCGCAGCAGGTGTCAAAGTGCTAAAGAAAGGATGTGTGACACCCTCTCTTTACCAGGCACAGTGCTGAGTGCTGCCGACGCAAAAATACATAGGATGTAATTCCTATCTTCAAGCGGCTCATAACCTCAGTGGGGAGAGAGGTAGCGAAATAGTAGTTACAATCCGATGTTCACGCCCTGCTGGAGGAAGCAGGGTGGGTCGCTCATCTTTCAGCACAGCTGTGCTGTGAAGCCTTTGCTCAGATGTCTGGGCCCAGCTGCAGGCAGGTGGGCTCAGCTGGGCTCACTTGCTTGCCTGGGAGCTGGCTGACCAGACTAAGACGGCCTTGATGGGACAACAGTGGAAGCAGTTGGCCTCTGCGCTGCAGGCCTCTCACCCTCCAGCAGGCCAGTGTAGACTGTTCTCAAGACAATGTGGGCATGTACGAGGCAGCGGCAGCAGGACGTGTGCAATGCTTTCTCCATTCATCTATGGAGGCTTGTGATGCTGGCCTCCATCTCTCACGTAGCAGCAAGTCCAAAGTCAGAACGTGAGGGAGCTGCTGAGGTCCCTCGCCAGGTGTATGTACATTGTCGTTCAGTCGCCCGGTTGGGTCTGACTCTGCGACCCCATGGACAGCAGCGTGCCAGGCTTCCCTGTGCCTCACCATCTCCTGGAGTTTGCCCAACTTCACTTTCATGCCGTCCAGCCATCTCGTCCTCTGATACCCTCCTCTCCTTCTCTGTGACGGCCTCAGTCTTTCCCAGCATCAGTTACTTTTCCAATGAGTCATCTGTTCACATCAGATGACCAAATACTAGAGCTTCAGCTTCAGCATCAGTCCTTCCAGTGAATACTCAGGGTTGATTTCCCCTAAGATTGACTGGTTTGATCTCCTTGCTGTCCAGGGGACTTTCAGGAGTCTTCTCCAGCACCACAGTTGGAAGGCACCAATTCTTTGGCATTCTGCCTTCTTTACAGTCCAGCTCTCACAACCAAACGTGCCCACTATATGTATATAAGGAGAGGTTAAGATTTGAGGTCATGACTGTGTCATTCTACCACGCAGGGAGACTATGAGAGCTTTAGGGGGAGGCCTTCACCCAGCCCCCAAGTGATCAGAGAATCTTCATGGAGGAGACGTCTAAGCAGAGCCTGAAAGATCAAGTCTGGATCTGCAAGTAGTGGAGAGTGGAGGTGGGAGGTTTCTCATGCGCAAGGAACAGCATGTACGAAGCACAGAGTCAGAAGATCGCTAAGTAGCTGAGCACTGGGAGACACAAGGGCCAGAAACAAGGTCATTGGCCACAGCTGGGGCCAATTCACTACCGTGTATGCTCCAGTGAAGAGCTGGGCTTTTATCTTCAGGGCAGGAGCCATGAAAATTTTGAGCAAAAAAAGGAAAAAAATAAAATCAATCAGATTTGTGTTTTTAAAAGATAGCTGTGGCAGAAGCATATGGTATAAATGGGAAGGGAGGGGAGTGTGCCAAAAAGCACGGGTTGCAGTGAGGGGTGCCTGGGCCTGAATCAATGTGGACCATGCAAAAATACATAGGATGTAATTCCTATCTTCAAGCGGCTCATAACCTCAGTGGGGAGAGAGGTAGCGAAATAGTAGTTACAATCCGATGTTCACGCCCTGCTGGAGGAAGCAGGGTGGGTCGCTCATCTTTCAGCACAGCTGTGCTGTGAAGCCTTTGCTCAGATGTCTGGGCCCAGCTGCAGGCAGGTGGGCTCAGCTGGGCTCACTTGCTTGCCTGGGAGCTGGCTGACCAGACTAAGACGGCCTTGATGGGACAACAGTGGAAGCAGTTGGCCTCTGCGCTGCAGGCCTCTCACCCTCCAGCAGGCCAGTGTAGACTGTTCTCAAGACAATGTGGGCATGTACGAGGCAGCGGCAGCAGGACGTGTGCAATGCTTTCTCCATTCATCTATGGAGGCTTGTGATGCTGGCCTCCATCTCTCACGTAGCAGCAAGTCCAAAGTCAGAACGTGAGGGAGCTGCTGAGGTCCCTCGCCAGGTGTATGTATATTGTCGTTCAGTCGCCCGGTTGGGTCTGACTCTGCGACCCCATGGACAGCAGCGTGCCAGGCTTCCCTGTGCCTCACCATCTCCTGAAGTTTGCCCAACTTCACGTTCATGCCGTCCAGCCATCTCGTCCTCTGATACCCTCCTCTCCTTCTCCGTGACGGCCTCAGTCTTTCCCAGCATCAGTTACTTTTCCAATGAGTCATCTGTTCACATCAGATGACCAAATACTAGAGCTTCAGCTTCAGCATCAGTCCTTCCAGTGAATACTCAGGGTTGATTTCCCCTAAGATTGACTGGTTTGATCTCCTTGCTGTCCAGGGGACTTTCAGGAGTCTTCTCCAGCACCACAGTTGGAAGGCACCAATTCTTTGGCATTCTGCCTTCTTTACAGTCCAGCTCTCACAACCAAACGTGCCCACTATATGTATATAAGGAGAGGTTAAGATTTGAGGTCATGACTGTGTCATTCTACCACGCAGGGAGACTATGAGAGCTTTAGGGGGAGGCCTTCACCCAGCCCCCAAGTGATCAGAGAATCTTCATGGAGGAGACGTCTAAGCAGAGCCTGAAAGATCAAGTCTGGATCTGCAAGTAGTGGAGAGTGGAGGTGGGAGGTTTCTCATGCGCAAGGAACAGCATGTACGAAGCACAGAGTCAGAAGATCGCTAAGTAGCTGAGCATTGGGAGACACAAGGGCCAGAAATAAGGTCATTGACCACAGCAGGGGCCAATTCACTACCGTGTATGCTCCAGTGAAGAGCTGGGCTTTTATCTTCAGGGCAGGAGCCATGAAAATTTTGAGCAAAAAAAGGAAAAAAATAAAATCAATCAGATTTGTGTTTTTAAAAGATAGCTGTGGCAGAAGCATATGGTATAAATGGGAAGGGAGGGGAGTGTGCCAAAAAGCACGGGTTGCAGTGAGGGGTGCCTGGGCCTGAATCAATGTGGACCAAGAGGCCAGGGTGGACCCTGTTCCCAGACAGGATGAGCTGGGCCTGAGCCCTGCCGGGTAGACTGGAGCTGGAAAAACAACAGAGACAGGAGGCCTGAGATTGCCTGCTGATGCTTTGCACAGCGGGGAAGGCAATGGCACCCCACCCCAGTACTCTTGCCCGGAAAATCCAATGGACGGAGGAGCCTGGTGGGCTGCAGTCCATGGGGTCGCTAACAGTCGGACAGACTGAGCGACTTCACTTTCACTTTTCTCCTTCATGCATTGGAGAAGGAAATGGCAACCCACTCCAGTATTCTTGCCTGGAGAATCCCAGGGATGGGGGAGCCTGGTGGGCTGCCGTCTATGGGGTCACACAGAGTCGGACACGACTGAAGTGACTTAGCAGCAGCAGCAGCTTTGCACAGGATTTGCGATTGTTTTTCCCTGTCACTGTGTTAAATAACCCGATTCATGGCCAAGCTCCTTCCTTTAGTTGACCAAAGGAGTCTGGGTACACAGATATGTGGAGCTGGCTCTAGTCCCAGCCATATAGAATTGGGCGTGCCCCTTCCCCTCCTGAGCCTCAATTTCCCCACCTAAAATGAGACATTTTAGATCATCTCTCAGGGCCTTATACCTCGGGCAGACCACGTTCCTTTAGAGCCATGGGGCTCAAATACCAGACTGCTGAAGAAGCAGTCAGACTGCTGAAGAAGTTCCCAGGAAGCCTGTTAAAATCCACTGCCTGACTGTACCTCCAAGTGATCCTGATGCCATCTGGTCTGGCTGGGCGCAGCTGTGTCCCCAGGGCCTGGCATGGTGGCCCAGAGTACAGAGGGGCTGGAGGAAACACATGCTGAGCGGCAACACGGATCTGACTCTGGTCCCGGCTCCTAAGCCCTCTGCCTGGTTTAAAGTTGGCTTCTGAAGGAGGTTGCATTTGGGTTGGGTCTTGATATCTAATGGGCTTTCTGGTTTTTGGTTCATTTGTTTGTTTTGCGGTGTTTGGGGTGCATTTTGATTCCAAAATGAGTTTGTGCTTCTTCTAGAACTTTTCTAAGCACAGAAGAAAAGAGTCAGGAAAAAACACTCGCCCATCGTTCCAAAACCCTGACACAACTAGGATTCCCTTTGCACCTTCTTCGCTAAACTGTTGATGCCCAGAGCAGGAGTGGGGACCAGTGAGGGCAAAGGGCTGGGGATGAGAGCAGGCCGAGTGTGGGGAGAGGCCAGTGAGTGAAGAGCGGAAGCCGTGGAACACTCGAGCAGCACCAGCTCGTGTCAGGCTCCCCTCATTCTCACGCTCTGTTTCAGGCTGTGGCCCCAAAGTCCAGTGGGTGGAGGGCCCTCCCTTCAGGGGCCGGGGACCTCAGCCAGGGGCCGTGAGTGCAGCCCTGACTCCTGCCCTCCCTCTGCTCAGGTGCTGTTCGCCCTGAACCAGACTCTGCTGCAGCATGAGGGTGTGCGGGCTGGGAGCCTGCAGGCGCCATACACCACCGAGGACCTCATCAAGCACTACAGCTGCGGGGACCTCAGCGCCGTCATCTTCAACCACGACACCTCCCAGGTGAGGCTCCTCTCCCGGGCCCGGGCAGCTTCCAGGGTGCAGTATAACCAAGGCCTCCAGGAAGGTGTCCATTAGACACCTCCTGTGTGCCAGGTGCAGCTGGTAAGCAGGCGCTGTTGGCATCCCTGCTACAGATGGGGAAACTGAGGCTCAGGGAGGAGGAGAGACTTGCTCAAGGCCACACAGCTTAGCTGTTATGTTGTCAAGAGCCCCGCTTGAGCCTGGTCTGTGTGGCTCTGGGACCTAGACCCTGGAAGCTTACCCTGTAAGAAAAGGGAACCCTCATCCAGACTCCATGCAGCGTCTGGGGAGATTAAAGCCCAGGGAAGGGAAAGCTCACAGGTGCTCAGAGCTTGGGCTCGAGTCCAGTCCAGGGCACTCTGCCTCGATTTGAGTTCTAGAGCAAAGATTAACCCCAGGCTGGCCAGATGGTAGGAGGGAGTCAAGGAGCGGAGCATGGCTCCACCAGGTCTCCTGTTGCCCTTGGGATGATTCTAAGACACTTCGTAGGCAGTCAGGGCCCCCGTCCGTACCCTACCCTCCATGGAGCTCATCACAGCCCAGGTCCCCTGCCACACAGGCCTCTTTCTGAGGACCTCTGCCCCTTGTAGCCCTCCCCTGCCTTACCCTTTCCCGCTGCTCTGCCTTTGTTCAGCCTCCTCCCTCTGGGTTTCCTCCCGCATGGCTGTGGTCTAGTGTCATCTCTTCGAAACCACTCTGATGCTCTGGATGGATTTAGATATTCTCCTGGGCACCTCTAGGCCCCCTGTGCTTTCTGTGTCTGGTGCTCAGTAATCCATTCATTCAAGAGGCAGCTGAAGTAGTCAGAACAGGCCATCTCTCTGCTCAGGATACTGCAATTGCTCCCCATTTTTCTCAGGGTAAAGCTTGAATCTCTGTGATAACCTGCATGGCTCTGTGGTCTTTCACCGTGATCTTTCACCGTGATGGACCAGGTGTCCTTCACCCCACGTCCTCTGCCTCCCCCAACACATCACTCCATCTGCATGGGCCTCCCCGCTGACCCATGAGCCCACTTGCACAGTTCATCTTTGCACTGGCTATTTGCTCTGCCAGGAAGGCCTTTCCCCAGCTATCACCACGGCTCACCACCTCTCTACCTTCAAGATAGAAACACATATCATCATCTCAGTGAGGAAGGCCCAACTTCCTGGTCTAGAATTGCAGCCTACCTCCCACCTCCCCACACTTTTCCTTCCTGGCTTTTTATCATCTTCTTGCACACTTACATATCTCGATTCATTGCTCAGTGATTATTTGTTGTCTGTCCATTCCCACTACAGCATAAACTCCCTGAGGGCAAGAATTGGGGTCTGTTTTATTCACTGATAATAAGCCTGGCACAGAACAGTACCTCAGTAAATATTGGATGAATGAAAGAAATAATTTATAAATGCCAGTCACAGGGATGTGGAAAGGGACATGGCAGGGAGCTAGAGACAGCTGCCTTCAGGGGGCTGGGGGTCTCTTAAGAGAAGAGGGGAGATTCAGCAAGCAATGGCACAAGGCATAACCGTTGCCAGTAGAGGATGACCTGGGAGCCCGTGGCAGGAGCAGGAATTTAGGTGGGCTTGGAGGTAGGGGTGGAGCAGGGCTGGGCAGAGATGGAAACATTCTTGCAAGATGAAAGTTCAGAGGAGAAACCTGCCTTGGCCACAGACAGGAGGCGGAAGAATGTGCCAGTGGAAGAAACCATGCGGATGAGCTGGAGGCAAGAGAGAGCGGGTGGAGAGGTGAGAGTTTAGGCTGGAGGCATAACCAGGGACCCCACTAGAGCAAGGGCATCTTGCCCACTCTCGTCAGGCTGCCCTGCGCAGGGTGTGGCACAGAGCAAATATCAGTGAGCAATGCCAGAAGGGCAAACGCAGGTGTGTGGGAGGGAGGATCCCGAGGCCCTGCACAGGAGGCTGGGATTCTGGGTTCTCTGACTCTCGCTCCTGGAGAAGAGAAGGAGGAGAACCTTGGCAGCACAAGGCTCACAGTTGCATCACCAGCCAGTCACCCCATGATAGAGCCTGGCCCTGCATCCTCTGCTGGGCAGAGGCTGGGGAGCCCTGGGCAGCCAGGGAGCTGTATGCTTGGGGGAACCTGGGGCAAGGATGTGCAGGACAGTGGCCACAGACAGCAAAACACTCAGCTGAGACAGGGAAGAGTGGGGTGACCCCCGGGCGTGACAAGCTCAGGTTTTCTTTGCGCCTGTGCCCAGAACCACTGACACATCTCTGGCAGGTGAACTGCCTTGGAGGGTGTCTCTTCGCAGTGCCTATACTTGAAGGGGGTTAGAGGGCACAGGTAGATTCTCCCACCCAGATTAGAATGGCAACCCAGGCTGCACCCAGGGTGCATAGGCAGAGTCTAGCACTCACGGGAGGGACTAGGCAGCCCTGCCCCCAGACACAGACAAGCCTGACATCAGGATATCCACGCTAAATCCAGGGCCCTTGTGCTAACAGAGAGGGGCTCTGCAGCTGGAGGCCTCGCAGGACCCAGGGGCTGGAGGGGAGCGGTCATCACCTGCAGCTGGGGAGGGCTTCAGGGAGAAGGTGAGGTGCGAGCATAGAGAGTCCCAGGCTTGAGAGTAGAGTCTGCCAGATGCAGATGAAGGCAGGGACTGGCAAGCAGAGCCAGCTGCGTGGCCAGTGCTCAGGATGGTGGGAGGTCCTGAGGAATAAACAGAAAGCAGAGGGCAGACCACGTAGGGGTGAGGATGCTCACTGAGGGGCCAACTTCCTGGGGTGTTTAAGCCAGAGATGTGGTCAGAAAGTTGCCTCTGGCTGCAGTGCTGAGGTTGCCAGAGCAGCCTCTGGAGGCCGGGGCTGGACTGATGCAGGGCCCAGGATGGTAATAACTCTGGCAGACAGGGACTAGGCACACCTCACGCTTGGTCTGCTTCTTGATCTGCTTCACCTCATCCCCCTAACCCCACATCCCACCTTCCAAAATAGCTGAGGCCCTGGCCTCCCACCGCTGTCCGATCACTAGCATTGTCAATGTCCCAGATCAGCAGGGCGATCCACTGGGAAGCCTTCTCTGAGCCCCCTAGCTTGCATTAGGTGTAGAATAGCCATTTATATATATATTTATCATTCATATTCAGATACTTTTGAAAGTGAAAGATCAAATATAATTGAGTCAAAATAATTAATTAGCATGCAGCAATCTACCCTAGCCATTAACCAGGACTGTCCTGGGCAAACCAAGACACGTAGCCACCCTATTAGGGGCTTCATCCATGCTCCCACATCACTCACTGCTCTCTGAAAGCACACATCCCCCAATCTTCTGATCCCCCCACTGGCCATGAGCCTCATCCAGGGCAGCAGACCCAGTCTGAGGTTTCTCTGTGGCCTCCTAGGTGGACCAAGGGCTGGATCCATGGAAGTTCTTAGAAGGTGTCTATTGGATGGACATGGTAAAGAGAAGGGATGAGGCTGTGACATTAGCAGACCTGAGCACTTGACCTCTAAACCACCCAGTCCTAGATGAGAGTCAGAGGACTCTCACGACCCTGTCCAGTTCTGCCAGGCCCATCTACTCATCACTCCATCTTGGATCCATCATTCTAGGGCCCTGGGGACCTTGACACATCCTCTTTAAAATTTTTTCGTACGTCCTGCACTTGAACTTGTCGCAAGAGATTTAAGGCTCCCAACAAACCTAATGACATCATTAATTTGCTTCCATCCAGCCAGACCTCATCCTTGGCACGGAGCCAGGGCCCATCAGCATGAAACACGCAGAGAATATCAGCCAGCTGCTGGGCAGCTCAGGGAACCGAATGGCTAACCCAGCCTTTTCACGACTTTGACATTGGACACTCTGGTTCTTGTTTTTCTTTAAAAAGAAAATCTCCATAAAGAATGGATGGAGATTCAGCTTCCACAGATGCACACTCATGTTTAGGGAGCCAAGGAGAGAGGGCTGGACACATCACAGGTCCCAGGAAGAAGGCATATGCCTGGACCCTTGGAAGAGGGGAAAGGAAGCAGAACGCTGCCTTCATGCTCTCTGCTGACTCTGAAGGCCATCTTTCTGTCATCTCCATCTCTGTGCAAGGCCACCCTTTGCTGTAGCCTCTGCCATCAGAGGGGAAAGATGAGGGAGCCGGCTCCATCCTCTGAGTTAGTTGTACTGATGTTTAGTCAAGATTTCCTTTCTACCATGACCATGTATATAGTGCTCACGTGACCAATTTGGAAACTGAGTCTCGGAAAGGCCAAGTAATGTAAGTTGGAGTAGCCACCCAACTGGTAAATGGCAAAAGAGGGATTCCAGCCCAAGCTGACCCAGCTGTCTGACCTCAGGACTCCCATTCGCTATCTCCAGAGCTGTTGCCTGCAAGCCTATTCATTTATCCATGCACTCACCCACTGGAAAAATATTTATTTGGTACAACATTGTCCCCCATTCTCTTCCATATACAAGGAATGGAGAGGAGCCTGTGAGAGCCATGTTTCCAGAAATAACCCCCCTGAGTCAGTCTCTCTCGTGCTCCAGCCCCGCTCAGAAGTCTGCAGAGTTTCCTCTAGCGGCATCAAGTGCAGGCCTGGCCCCGTTTTTCAGGGCTGCCAAGCATCTCTTCCATGATTAGGGAAGGGAGTAAGAACTCCGTTCCTTCATGTATCCATTTACCAAACAGGCCCAAGCACCGACTCTGTGCTGGCCCTGATGGGCACTCGGAGGGCTGCTGCGTACAGCTCACCAGGCTGCGCACTGCTCAAGCGTAGGGAAGCCCAGTCACATCCTTGTCTTGTTCCTCCCAGAACAGCATACCGGGCCTTCCTGGCAGAGAAGACCCTCCCTTCTCTCTTGGGGAATGTACTCATCCTTGGCCAGCAGATAGCAGAGGCAGAGGTCGCAGCCTCGCCTGAGTCCTTCTGGGTTCAGCCTCCATGGATACCACCGTTATCCTCAGAAAAAGGGTTGAAAACTCATCAGTGACTCTAGAAACCATGTGACTGGGCTAAAACCTGCAGGAAGTTAGTCCTCCCTTTCGACAGTCTCCATCTGGCTAGTCCACCAGTCATCTGGGCCTTGGGTCTTGTGCTTTGGGCCTGGGTTGGTGGAGGCAGAGTGATGAAAGGGGGCCTCCAGGTGTGAGCAAGGGCTTGAAGGTTTGAGTGACACCGGTGGGTGGCGGGGACAGAGGGCTCATTCCGACTCATGGCCTCAGGTTCCGCGGTCTGTGTCTGCCTCTCCTGCCCCACCCACACGCTGAAGGACAGTCCTGGAGCACTGGATCCACCGTCCAGGCTAGAGAGGCAACACAGTGGGAGTGGGGAAGGATGGCACATCTTTGTATTCAAGGCTCCAGAAACGTGTGCTGGTCGCCGACTTTGTGCCGGGCATCAAGGGCCTAGGAATGACACACGTGCTGTCCCTGAACTCAAGGAGCACTGTGCCTCGTTCAAAAACATGTCAGAGATGCTGGCCTTGGACCACGTGGCTGGGTGTGGACATGGGACTGAGAGCTAGGAAATGTCGATAGTTCCAAGCCAGATTGTTGAACAAGCCATCATTATGGGAGGAGGCCTTGGTCCTGGAGCTGAAGTTTTCAAGAAGGGATGGAGGGTTTGGGTTACACTCTGGGAAGTGGCAGAGCTGGGGGTGGGAAGATAGTGNCACTGAAACCCCGAGCCCACAGGGCCAAGTGTCCACTCAAGCACGGGCCAGCATGCACGCCTCCTGCCCGCCTCCAGGGTCTTCCCTGCTTCTGAAGTCTAGCTGATTCTTGGTCAGTTCTTTGACAGACCACCCAAAAGACCTCACACCTTTCTACTCCTGTCTCTTATACACATCTAGATGTGTATAAGAGACAGCCCCTACTCTAACCTCTTTGGAGGGGGAGGGGCTAAAAGGTGTCCACGACAGCACCCATCACGTCATGCAATCCGCCGCAGTAGCGTCAGTCCCACCTTGTAAATGAGGAAACTGGAACTCAGAAAAGTTTAGTAACTTGGCCGAAGTCCCAGAGCATCAGAACAGGGCCAAAGCCCAGGTCAGCCTTTCTGTTATACCAGGCAGGCAGCTCAGCTGACCCGCTACTCCTGCTTGCTGAACCAGATTCGCTGTTTGTGCCAGTGACAGGGTCAGTGCCACAGGGAGAGCCTCCCAGGACCTCAGTGTCTGGAAGCTGAAGCTCAACAAGGCAGAGATGCAAGAGTGATGCGCTGAGTGAGGGCGGCATCTGGGGTCCCAGCCTGGCTCTGCTGTTCAGTTTGCTGTGTGACTCTCTGCCTGTCTCTGGACCTTTTGCTCTTCTTCCTTTATTCATAAAACTGGGATAACAACAGTCATCTCAAAGCATCTTGGCATTGACGAAAAACATCAATTACCTTAGTAAAGGTAAGTAGCCCAGACAGTAAAGAATCTGCCTGCAAAGCAGGAGACCCAGATTCGATCCCTGGGTCAGGAAGATCTCCTGGAGACGGGCATGGCAACCCACTCCAGTATTCTTGCCTGGAGAATTCCATGGACAGAGGAGCCTGGCGGGCTACAGTCCATGGGGTCACAGAGAGTCGGACACGAGCTAAAGACACTAACACTTCACTTTTCACTTCAACCTGGCCCCACACTGGGCTGTGTGTGCTTATTAGAAGCCCTCCTTGCTCCGGAAAGAACTGAAGGCAGCCTCTGTCTTGCCTTTACAGCTGCCCAACTTTATCAACACCACCCTCCCGCCGCACGAGCAGGTCACGGCCCAGGAGATTGACAGCTACTTCCGCCAGGAGCTCATCTACAAGAGGAATGAGCGCATGGGGAAGAGGGTCATGACGCTTCTGCAGGAGAACGAAGACAAGATCTGCTTCTTTGCCTTCGGAGCAGGTTTGGGCCCGAGTGGGGAAGGGATTGTCTGCAGAATCCTTCCGGGCTGAGAAATTTGCTGGGCTGTCTTTATAAAGGAAAAGTTGAGGCCCAGAAAGAGCAGGAAAAGCCACCTAGTGTTGCGCAGAGCTGGGAGCCACGGCAAGTCCTCTACCTCTGGTCTAGGGTTCTGTTGTAACAGTCCCCGTGGGCAAGGGCAGTGGCTGCTGCCAAGAGCAGGGCAACTTCTGTGGCCCCTTTACGCCCCTGGGGGCCATGTTGAGAGTTCCCAGTGTCCAGCGCAGCCTTGGGCCTACCCTGCGGAGCAAAGGGCAAGATGGTGGGGGCCACGTGGCCCAGTGGGGAGAGGTCAGCTCTGGCATCCCGCAGCCCTGGCTTCAGATCCCAGCCCCCTGTGGGTGGCATGGCCTCAGCAGGCTCTAGGACGTCTCAGAGGCTCAAGTCTCTCTTCTATGAATGGGCAGTGATGGCAATAATTATGTGATGAATTGAAAAGACCTCCCTTCCCAGATGACTCTAGTGGTAAAGATCCTACCTGCCAATGCAGGAGACACAGGTTCAATCCCTGGGTCAGGAAGATCCCCTGGAGAAGGGAATGGCAACCCACTGCAGGATTCTTGCCTGGGAAATCCCATGAACAGAGTAGCCTGATGGGCTACAGTCCCTAGAATCACAAAGACTCAGGCATGACTGAAGCAACTTAGCACCCACACACACCTTGTAGAATAGTCATAAAGATCAGCACCATGGAGGAGTACCTCACAATGGCAGCCACAATTATCGGCATCATTATGATGAGGACGATGAATACAGATTTTATCATCACCAGATTCTCAGGTGCGGGACCCGCTCCGCATCTCTCTGCCTGTTCCTCTCTTCTCTGTCTCTCGCTTCTCTCTCTCTCTCTTTCTTTCCTCCTTCTCCGTGGCTGTCTCTGCTGAGGACAGCACTATCCACGTTGGGACCAGTATACCACATTTACCTCCTTGTCAGCTTTTGCTCCAAAGCTGCAAGACAAACCTTATTTCTTCTTATTCATGTCACTGACAGTTTGGGCTGAATGAATTCACCTCCTGTTTTATGAGAATTAATCGAGGTGGTTGGCTGCCCTCTCTCCCGTCCCTACCCTGGCTGAAGACCCACACGCTTCCTGCCTACATCAGGCTGAGTTGGATCAAGCCAAGCAGTCTGTCTAACACAGAAGGGCTTGTATGGACATCCTGATTCATTACTGGAAGTCTTCCCCGTCCTCACGCATTCAACCCCGAATAGCTAAAGGGCAGGGTTCGTGCATCTGCACCTGTCTTCCCTCCCCGCAGCCCTCAGCACAGGAGAGGCACACGGGAGGGCCTCAGAAACACAGGACTTCTGCGATGGCCTCGGTAGGGCCACACCTGCAGCTGGACAGAGGCTTCTGGGTGTGCGTTGAGGCTGTGCCGTGGCCTGATGTGGCCTCTGCCCCGACTTGGGCAACCACAGTTTACTCATCTAAGTAGAGAGCCAGGACTCACTTGGGCCATCTGCGATTCCAGGAGCTACAAAACAGGCTTCTGAGGATCGGGAGGGATTCCTGTCGTGGTGGGAGGGGCTTCCTGAAGGAAGCAGGAGAAGCAGGACTTTGGCTGCAGGACACCTGCTGGGAACCTGGCCCAGCTTTGGCGGCCGGCCGTACTGGAAAGGAAGTGCTCCCCAGCACACCCCTCCCTCACTCACCATCCCAGCCCTCCCCCTATGGGCATATAGGCAGAGTCCCCGGGCTAGAAAGGCCCACAGCTGACCATAAAAGAGGAGCCACTCAGAGCTCAACTAGCCCCCAAACTCCTCCCCTGGCCTAAAAGAAGCCCCTAGAGATCCCAGTCATTGAGGGGGGCCAGTTAGGGACCAGCATTCTGCATGCGCCACCTGCCCCACCTTCCCCCGCCCCACCTTCCCCCCAGGCTCAGGATCAGGNCAGTGGCTCTGTGTGCCCCACCCCCTCGCCGCCCTCCTCTCCTGGTTCACGCAGCCTCAGTAAATGAAATGGGATGTGCCTTCCTGCAGAGAGCTGGCCAGAGAGCAGCTGTCAGTGCTGGAAGGAGCTGCTGAGCCGTGGCCAGGAGACCCCGGGAGATGTGTATAAGAGACAGCCCCCGCCCCACCTTCCCCCCAGGCTCAGGATCAGGCACCCATGGGCTGGAGGTGGCTAACAGCAGCTCCTTTCTGTGAGTGTAGAAACAGGAGCGCCTAGAGCTGAAAACTCACAATGGCCTGGGCAGCCCCTGACACTGAAACCCCGAGCCCACAGGGCCAAGTGTCCACTCAAGCACGGGCCAGCATGCACGCCTCCTGCCCGCCTCCAGGGTCTTCCCTGCTTCTGAAGTCTAGCTGATTCTTGGTCAGTTCTTTGACAGACCACCCAAAAGACCTCACACCTTTCTACTCTGTCCATCCTCCATGCCACTGTCCTGGCCCAGTCAGCTCCATCAGCTCCAACCTCCTGGTCCCCTCCCTGCTTCCCGTCTGCTTCCCACAGTGGAGTGGGTGAGCGGTGCTGGGTCTGTCTCCCACCCGTGCCCTGAACTCTGGGAGGGCAGACTCCACTTAATCATCCCTGTGTTTTCAGTAGCACCTAACAGGTTTCAAGCTCGACGAATATATAGAGGAATGTATGAGCGAAGGAGGAATAGATGGACGAATGTTGACCAGATCCTCCAGTCCTGGTCTCCTGGACCTGGAGAGCCTGGGCCAGGCCAGGAGTAAAGCAGGGCAGTGGGAGCCCCACCCTGGCTGTCAGAGACCCTCTGCCCTGTAGCAGCAGGCCCAGGTTGTAGGCCAGTCTTGCCACTTCTGGCTCAGCCATACCTGGAGCAGAAGGCCTGTTCAGTGCTGCACATTTCTCCTTATCCTAAGAATGTCAAAGCTGGACTCAGCCTCCAGCTCGAGCTTGCCCGCCTCATCACAGCCATGGGCCGGCTGAGTTCCACAGAGACCAGGACGTGGGTGAAGCTCATGGCGAGTTGGGGGTAGAGCCAGGACGAGTGCCTGGTCCTGGAGCTGTGGTCAGGGGCTCTGCTCTCACAGGCAGGCAGGGAGCCAGCTGAGTGGACTTGAGACAGTCAGTGTGTTGGCATGGGACCCATCCTACACAACTCAGGGAGACAAAAATCCACGCCTGCCTCGCTGTGTCCTTATGTCCATGTAGCTCCCGAGTCCCATGTCCTTTGGCAGGCTGAGGATGTACATGCAGGGACAGGCTAAGTGCTCTTGGATGATCTGCAAATTCCAGGTTCCCCCACTCTATGGCACCCTCTGGGTGCCTGTTCCATTTTGGGCCTTCCCTGACCCCCGGGCACTGGGGATCTGAGTCAGCCTGACTCGCAGCCCATGCCCTGTCCAGCCCTCAGAGGAGGTACAGGGCCCCTGAGGCTGTGGGAGGAAGGGTCTGTACCCCAGAAATATGCTTCTCTATCCCCCAATAGGTGTCTGCTCATGCAAAGTTTTCTCAATCCAGTTTCATGGATGTCCCTAGGAAATAGCTTAGGATACAGAAACATAATTATAAGAGTCCCAGTCATCCCCACTCCAGCCCTGCTAGTTCTATCACTCTACAGCCTGAGGTTCTGCCATTCTACAGCAGACCAGCCTCAGCAGCCAGCCTCAGACTCACTGGCTGAGAGAGAGAGAGAGTCTCCACCTGCCTGGTCCATCAGCACCTATCTTCCCCAGTCCAGCCCTGCTCTAGAACCCCTTTCTGGGAGTCCAGAAGCACAGACTGGGATTCCCAGTGCTGTAGGCCAACTGGTCTCTCCTCTGGTCTGCTCTCCAGGAGGGATTTGATGCAGAGGGTGAGAGCTTTGGAGTTAGTCTGCCTGATAAAAAGCCGGGCTTCATCACTGTTAATTCAGAGAACCTGGGAAAGCCCTTTCACCTCCAAGACCTCAGTCTCTCATCTGTAAAACGGGGATAATACACCTGCTTCATTGGACTGTGCTAGATGTGCTTTAGGAAGCAGCATTAAACTCTCTACTGAGGTGATGGACCCTTATCCGAAAGGCTCTACTGAGGGCCAGCCCCACCATTCCAGGCTCTTGGATTGCATCACCCCTGCTTTTTGCAATAATCCCAGGAGATGGGAGCTGTTATACTCATTTTGCAGGTGGAAATAAGGCCCAGGGAGGATGAATGGCTTCCTCAAGGCCACAGGCAGGCAGACCTTCAATCTGAATCCTGGCCTCTTGGGGCTTCTTCCAGGCCATTCCCCGCCTGCCCCCAACCACCGCTCAGACGTGGTGCCCTTGCTATGTACTTCCAGAAAGGTTGACAATATTGTGGGCAAGTGTCTTTCTGTCTGGCACATCCCACAGAAGAGTACCCTCCTTGGTGTCTGTGATGTTTCTGTATCCAGGCGCTGTTTGACCTCTTCTGGAGGTTATTCAGCAGGTTCAGGGGCAGTAGGGTGTGCACATGTATGACAACTCTAAACAGGCCCAGATGGAAGCCCTACCTCCCTGTAAGGTGGCTGTGGCCAGGGTGCAACCCCAGATGTTCTGAAAGGATCCAGGCCACTGCCTTGGAAGGGTGTATTGGCCTGGGGTTGGGGAAAGAAGGGCTGATTCCCAAATGCCAGGCCCATGCAGCTTGGCAAGGTGAGACTGAGGGTCCTCAGAGAGCCAAGTGTGTCCCTGGATTTCCTCTGATCTCCACATAGCTGAGAAAAATAAGTACAAGGTGGTGAATTTATTAATGAAAAATTCAGTTTATAAGCTTATCTTATATTCTGAAATCATCTTCTTTCTACTGTGTTTGAAGATAAACATCTTTTGCTTAAAAAAAAAAATGATGGTTTTATGAGACAAATGGGGCTTTCAGAGGCCCTCCTCAGCAAAATGGAAAGTTGGTAACTGTATTGTTTTTCCCCCTCACCCACCATTTCTTAAGATAGAATCTGGAACAGAGTGCATAATGTAGGGGCTGGCTAGCAGAGCTGGGCTGGAGACACAAGCCAAACTCAAGGGTAGACCAGTTAACCTGCAGGGCCTGTTCATTGTGAATTCTGACACCCAGTGGTTATCATATATCCTATAACCCTAGCATGCAACAATCCGAATATAATACTAACTTCTGACTTTGCAAATTCCTTGGACCCTAACAGCCTGTTGTTCTAAGATTATGTGGTTCTGATATCCCAGCCTTCCATCATCATAGCATTCTAACCCTCTCACAGAGTTTCCATCAATCACTCTTGAATTCTTTGGAAGGAGGATGGAGCTAAGAGCCCTCCAAGGGCCTGGAAATCCCTCCACGTGGGCCTGTTGCCACCTGTCCCCTACCACAGGAAGCAGAAGTCCAAGCTTCTGCTTCTTCAAATCTAATCTGCTTCTTCAAGTCTAAAGCAGGATTTGAAGAGTCTAAAGCCAGGTTGTGGGAGCACCAGATACAGAGGTGCTGTACCTGTTACCCCAAGCACCCACGCATCCAGCCTCCAGGCCAGGCCAGGCCAGCCTCTCTCACACCCAGCTGAAGCAGACCCATAACCAGAAACACACCGATGAGGCCGAGACACAGAAGTTGATTCCTGATGAAGGCTTGGGCTTGAGGGAGGGAAAGATGGAAACCCAACACACTGAACACGGTAACATTTAATATTAATGACAGCAGCTGTTGCTCCCTGGAGAGTGGGCACCATCCTGCTTGAAGAACACCCATATCCATCAGTTCATGTAGCTCTCATGCCCCCAGTGCCTCTTGGGGGGAGACGAAATGATATTGATTCTCCCCTTTGGTGGGTGGATAAATCGAGGTACAGATAAGCAGAGCAAGAATCTTAGAACTGAGTGAGAAAGTGGTCAACAACGACTAGGCCATTCTTCCTGAGAGGCAGACTCCACCAAAAAGTCATTTAGCTGCTACTCTATCCACCTGAGAACACCCTTCCCCTTTCCTGTCTGGACCTCCTCTTTGGGATTCCCCCAGTCCCACAGGATTTCCTAACACAACTCTGTTCATGCTGAGCACATTTGTCATCTACTTTTCTAGGAGGGAAGGTAAGTCAGAGAAGGCTTCCTGGAGGAGGTGAGAACTGGCTGGTTGAAATTTTCCTGATGCAAGTTCAGCCGTCTTCCAGTTCCTCTTCCAGTTCATCCCCACAGTCCTCAGGGCAAGGCCCATACCCACCTCTTTCCCCCACTGGTTGTCCACTTGGGTGCCTCAGGAACAAAACCCCTCAGCACTCATAGCCAAGCCTGGAAGAGCACACACAGCTCACGCAGGGCACTGGGGACCTTGGAAACAAGGGGCCCAGCAAACAGCACATGCCCAGCCACTTTTCTCCTCTCCCGGGCAAACGCCGATCACCTGCCATACTCCACTTTGGAACACGAGGCCACACAGCATCCAGAAGCGTTTCAGAATTTCCGACGGTGTTTCAAAGGGCCCTGCCGCCCCACCATATACACATCTGGCAGCTGGCATGCTTGCTCTAGCCTGCAGTCCTTGACCAGAGTCACCCTTCCTGTTTCAGCCCAGAGCATCCAGCCAGTTCGAACATCCCATCTGCTAGCTCGTCCCTAACTAGAGCCAACCTGACTGCACTCTGGACCAGGCTGGAGCTCTGTCTGTGAGCCAGGGGGCCCAAATGTCAGCTTCGGGCTCAGCACTCCTGCTGGACATGCGGGGAAGGCAGGGAGAGAAGAGAGAGTCTGGGCTTCAGACTCGGACTGCCTGCAGGAGGAGCCCAGTGCCTCTCCTTATAGGAAGGAGCCTGGATAGACCAGGTACTTGGCTTCTCTCGACCCTCAGAGTCCATCTAAGAGGAGCCTGGCATCACTGGGCAGCACATGTGTGTCTCAAAACATGGTACAGTGCCATCACTCAGCACTCATGAGCTCTTGCCTCATCAGTATTATTTCAAAGCCCAGAGGCCCCCGGGAACAGGCCTCCCTCCAGAGGAGAGCAGGGCTATCCAAGGGCAGAAGTGCTCAGTGGCCCCTGAGGACCCAGCTGGGACCCTGGAGTGAGACCCCCATGGCCAGTCTCAGCTCCAAGGGACAGTGAAGCTCGGGAAATGTCCCTGCCCATGTGTTGGCCAACAGGGTGCTCTCCTGGGGTGCTGGTGCTCTCATTCTAGGAAAGGAGCCTCTGGATGTTGAAAAGAGCAGTAACCATGGCGCAGGGTGCCCCGAGCTGGGCACTTCACAGAGCGCATCACAGGGCCCGTCTCCGCAGCTCTCTGCAGTTCACAGAGCGCATCACAGGGCCCATCTCCGCAGCTCTCTCCACAGTGCCTCGTGCTGATTTCCGGTCGCTCTGCACAGTTGGCCTGGACCTGGGGCAGTGCCAGACCCCAGGAGGGGAAAGCAAGAACATCTGACCTACCTCAGGGTCCCCCCAGTCCAGCACTGTAGGAAGACCCAGTGAAGGCTGGCAGAGGAAAATCTGAGGCTTCAGGTCCTTAGGGTGCAGGTTCATCAGAAAACCCCGGGCTTGCATCCTCACCATGGGACGAGAGTGGGGCCCAAGCAGGAGGCTGGCCCCTCCCCCAGGCTGCATCCTGTCCCTTCCTCTTCAGCCCGTAGCCCCTGGCACCCCTCCGCCGCCGCCTGGCTCACTCTGTCCTGTGATTGTTTGTGCGCCCATCTCCCCTCTGCACCGTGATGCCCTCCAGGGTAGGGAATGTGTGCCTCAGCTCCTGGCACAAAACTGGGTACAGGGAGACATCATCTCTGTCCTCATGGGACTGACGAGGCCCCAGTCCAGCCCTGCCTGGCCAGCAGAGCTGGAGAGAGAAAGCTCAGCGCTGCCAGTTTCCCAGGTGGACCCTCCTTGGGAGATTCGAAGCCCCAGGGTATCCCTAATCGTCCATCCACCCCCAGGTTCATCCGTCTGGCCCTCCTGCCACACTTCCTCAGGAAAACAAACACTGCCATTGCTGATACCCAGCAACTGATCCTGGCAGCGAGATTAGCACTTAAAAGTTCCCCTTGCATTAATTTCAGACAGAACATAAATATGGGCTTGGACTCCCTCTTCTAGGAAGAGAAAACTGGAAACCCATTGGACTCGCTGGAGAGAAAACATGTGTGCTGGCCGAGGGGAGCCCGTGTTACTCTGGAGCCTTTGTGGGAACATCTGGTTCCCCCTCCTCCCCTCCGCCAGGCCCCCCAACACTGTCTTAAAATTACCCTGTTAATTGGAGCATTCTTTGCACTGAAAACTCACACGCTTCCCTCTCCTATCTGGTGATCCCAGCAAGGGACACATGTTTCTGATGATGCCCTGACCCCAAAACATGAGCTCGGGATCCCTCGTAGCCACTGGCACTTCAGAGTGGGTGTACTGCCCAAGCACCGAGCTAGGACATCTCTGGATAGAAGTCCAAGCTTTGCCTTTCCTGGCTGTGTGACCTTGAACAGGCCTCATCCCCTCGCTCAGGTCCAGTTCCCTCATCTATAAACTAGGGGTACCTGGAAAGACTGCTGAAAAGATGAAATGAATTAATGTTTGAAAATTATTGTGGCCCAGGAGACTCACTGAGGAGGAGGTTATGTTCAAGTAATCACACAATAGAATCATGAAGATTCTATCGTGGGAATCATGGGAGATTCCTTTGCAGGAAAACTGAGACTTAGAGAACGGAAGGCAACTGTCTGAGATCACATAGCTGGTTGACTGTTGAGCCAGGTGGTCTGTCTGTCCAAACCTCAGGACAGGATTATTAGCTCTGTCCTACCCTGTCTTTCATCTCAGAGGATTAATGGGAGCTGTCAGACTGTGCCCAGCTGATGGGTGGGGACTTGTTTAGTCACCAAGTCTTGTCCCACTCTTTGCAACCCCATGGACTATAGCCTACCAGGCTCCTCTGTCCATGGGGGTTCTTCAGGCAAGAACGCTAGAGTAAGTTGCCAGATCCTTCTCCAGGGGATCTTCCTGACCCAGGGATCTAGCCCGAGTCTCCCCTCCATTGGCAGGAGGGTTCTTTGCCACTGAGCCACCAGGGAAGCCTGGGATAGGGACTAGACCCAGCCTATGCTCTGCTCACTGAGCTTTGTGCCCTGGCACAGGCCTGCTTATGCTTGGAAGAAGGGGAAACTTTGTCTCTGCACTAAAACATTGTGGGGCTCTGCCTGCTCAGAGCCAGACCCCTTCCCTGACTGTATATGGTGTCTTGTAAGTGATGCTCTGGCTTGTGGGGTCACGGGACCAAACCAGCCCACCATTTGTCAAACCTATAATCCTCCTCCAGGCCCTTGTTCCTTCTCTTGCCTGTCCCTCCTGCCCAAGCCCATGTATCTGTCTGAATCCTCCCCTTCCAGGGCTCTTCCTCCAGGAAGCCTTCCCTGATGCTCTCAGTGTGTCAGTCCCTCCTTCATGCCCTTTGTTTTCATTGCTGGATTCTCCTTTTCTTCTCATCTCTCTCTCCCTTCTCTCCTTCTGTCTCTGTATCTCTTTCTTGCTGTCACGGCATCTCTGCTTTTCATTCTCTCCCTGCTGTTGTCTCTGGGTCTTAGCTGTAGCCTGCATCCCAGCCCCTGTCACCTCATCTCTTCTCCGCTCTGTCTCCTTGTGTTCTGGAGCTCTCCCCCCTCCCTGCCTGTCTCGAGTGTTTCTCCTCTCTCTGCCTCTCTCCGTGTGTCCCTCTCCCTCACTCTGTCTCAGTGGCTCTGTGTGCCCCACCCCCTCGCCGCCCTCCTCTCCTGGTTCACGCAGCCTCAGTAAATGAAATGGGATGTGCCTTCCTGCAGAGAGCTGGCCAGAGAGCAGCTGTCAGTGCTGGAAGGAGCTGCTGAGCCGTGGCCAGGAGACCCCGGGAGCCTGGGCAAGCTGAGCAGGCTAAGTTCCGACACTGAGGGGCCCCTTTGGAAACTTTCCACACCTTCCCTGCAGGTTCCAGGATGGGTGTGGTGCCTTTTTCAGGATTTGTGACCTTGGAGGCAAGCCCAAACCCTGTCTGCCAACCCCCGGGACAGCGTGCCCCAGGCCCTGACTGGGGCTGTTCTGAGGGCCAAGCTCCCAGGATCAATGGCATCTGTGGGGAGCATCACCAAGGGGTCAGGCCAGGGCTACAAGGTGAGGGGATCCTTGAGCTCAGGTCTCCTGGAGATAAGATGAGATCATGGAAAAAATATGGACTAACAGATCCTGTTTTTCGTGCATTCAGCAAACATTCATGAAGCCACCACCATGTGCCAGATTTGATCTTAGCCTTGGGGACAGAGGTCAGGCATGGCCCCTCGGCTTCTCAAAGCTCTTGGTCTCCACTCCAGTGGCATGTTGGGAACTCATTCTCAGAGGCAGCTCTGAGGTGTGAGCAGCTCATTCCAGCTGTGATGAAGAGCGTGAACTGGAGAGAGTAGGGGGATGCTACATGCAGTGATTCCGGCAGAAGTTGGTGGTGACCTGGGCCAGGGCCGAGCACAATTCAGAGGGGTTTGGGGAACCCTGGTGACTGATGGGACGAGGATGAGCAGAGAGAAGGGAGAGCAAAGATGGGTCCATCTGACAAGGGTAGCAGAGCTCAGCTGAGACACACCCAGGAGGGGAGGGCGAGGCTCTGGGGGATGTTGGGTGGGGGGTGCTCAAGAAGCTGCTGGACAAATGGATCTGGGCTGGGACAGCAGGGCCTGAATAGCAGCTGTGGTCAGTGACAGTTCAGTGACGGCACTGTGGTCACTGAAACCATATGAATGGATGGATTCACATCCCCTGGATTGTGAATAGAGTGAGAAGAAAAGAAGGCCATGGACGGCGTTCACAGGGGCACCCACATTTACCAGGCAAGGGCAAGAGGGACCCACTGAGGGGACAGAGAGGGGCAGTGAGAGCCATGACGAAAACAGGACAGAATGGTGCTGTGGTGTCCTGTGACACCAAGCCTCAAAGAGGGCGAGGAAGAGAGCGGCGATGGGAACCCGGGGTCAGGAGCGAGGGCTTCCGCCCGGCAGTCCTGGGGCAGGAACGCCATGGGAGGGGGGCCCCCTGCAGGAGCTGCCCCTTGCAGGGGGAAGAACCCCCCGCCCTGGAGGGAAGGAGGTGAAGGCCCGTAAGGCTTATAGGAATTTGAAAAAAAAATCGTTGCTGATTGCTTCCTGCTTCTCGAAGTATCTGAAGTCTTCTGTTGGGGTCTTACTGTGCACAGTAAGGGTCTGGAGCTACTGAGGCTGAGGGAGCAGGCAGGATGCAGAGCAGACCCTGAAACGTTGCCAGGCAGTGCTCAGGACCCAGCCAGTGTCCCATAAGGGGATGCCCCCTCTGCCAGTTCCAGGAATGCTCCTCTCAGAGCGGCCACACGGCCATCTGCTCCGATGCAGCCTGGGGTGCCATCCCCTTCTCCTGCCCTCAATCTTTCCCAGCATCAAAGTATTTTCCAATGGGTCAGCTGTTCCCATCAGGTGGCCAAAGTATTGGAGCTTCAGCTTCGGCATCAGTCCTTCCAATGAGTATTCAAGGGTGATTTCCTTTATGATTGACTCAAGTCTTCTCCAGCACCACAGTTCAAAAGCATCAATTTTTCAGTGATCAGCCTTCTTCATGGTCCAACTTTCACATCTATACGTGACTACTGGAAAAACCAAAGCTTTGACTAGATGGATCTTTGTTGGCAAAGTGATGTCTCTGCTTTTTACAGCTTAAATGAAAACATGATACACACAATCAGTCTTCTCAGTGGCAAAGCAAAACAGTATTGGCATAACATTAATTAGCTTGTGTTCTGCAGTCATATTCTTTTAGCCAAAGGAAGTGGGCTTCATGGTCAGTGCCTGCAACAGTGTGCATTAGAATGAAGGTAGCTAGGCTTCTCTCCACTGGATAATCAAAGGGACCTTACTTCAGCATTCTGCTTCAGCTATGGAAAGGGATTTGGGCCATGTGTGGAAAGGACTGTCTGTAGCTCTTCCACTGACAAACTGTGATCTCAGAGAAAAGTTTCCTGCCTTCTGCTTCCATGGGGGAAGATGGCACAGACTGCTTTGCCTAATGGGCACAATCAGAACAAGAAGGTATGGGGATTTGGGATAAGAAGATTACAGGACAAAACTGATCATCATAGGTTGTCACCGGTAGCTTCTCTGCCCTTCCAATCCTGTCAGCTCCCTTTGCCCATGGTTGTCCTCATTCTACCACGCCTCTTTCCAAGATAAGAACGTGACAGATAAGCCACAATTATGCACCACGATCTGAGGAATGGGAATAATATGACAGACAGAGTTGACAGTGACATTAGGGGAAAATGTGATTCAAACCTCTAGCAAAATCTCTGGCATACACAAAAGTGTTAAAAAAAAAAAAGTTGCTCGTTCTACATTGCCTCATTCCTCTCAGACGTGTTACACTTAAAGGAAAACTAAAGTGAGACTATCTTTTTATCTCTATAACAGAAGAGATCCGTCTTCTGACAGAGAGCTTTTGTGTAAGGTAAATATTTGCACATAGCGTGTAATAGCTACTCTAATTAGAGATGCTCCATACCTCCACACATAAAGATTAATTAGACACTGGCATCTTCATTTTTAAAATTTGTAAATTGCAAGTAAAAAGTAAATTAGAAACTTCCTATAACATTCACAGAGGATAATATGCAAAGCAGGTTGGTGCTCTCACACTTTGTGTCATTCCATATTACAAAGAACATTTAGGAAACATTTTTATAATCTAGTAAAATTAAAATGTAAATCTAGTAGTCTATTAAAACTGAACTAACAAAGCACTTAACTTATTCCAGGCCCTATTTCAATTGCGATATATAAGGATTATTTTACCTATCCATTACAAGTAAAATTGTTAGGCAGAATTACCCCAATATTTCAAAAGAAAATGCCAAGACAACAACAAAAATAAATTGTGTTGCCGGTAAATGTCAGAGTTGGAATTTGATATTTCGTCTGTTTGGCTCCCAGACCTGTGCTCCTAACTACTATAGACTTAGGCTCATTATTTGTTTCCTTGGACTCAAAGCTAAGAAAATTAACTACGGGAAAAGCTACTTGCATATAAAGGTTTATTTATAACAGTGATAAGTTAAAAGCAAGAGCATTAACTAGATTGGAGAACAGTTCATGTAGAAGGATCTAAGAATCTTCAAGAAGCCAACAACTTACCTTTCTACTCTAGATAAGTCCGAGACCCCTTTGTCTTCTCTCCATGTCCATTTCCAGAGTCTAGGGCTCTGACATCACACACACATATACACACACAGAGAGAAATACTCTCACAGTTCCTACGTTGTAAAATCAGCTCTCCTCCTCTGAGATCCCCTCTTGCTATGATATCTATCCTGGCAGTGAACCATCTCTCCCCGACCCCTCCCCTCCTTGACTTCCACACTTCTTTCCCCATACCTTATACTCCAGGAGTTTGAAAGCACATGCATTTCTCCAAATACACTAGAACGTTCAGTAATTCAGTGCCTCCCCGCAAGCCTCACCTCTAAAAACCCTTTCTTCTTCCTCATCCCAAACTACATATTCTTCAGGTGACCTCTCCCCATTAAGGTCCTCCCTACATCACACTCCCCCTCCCTACTAGTGAGAGCCTGCCCCATAGGGCTAAAAAAAAAAAGAAGGAAAAAACCCTAACTAGTACTGAACACAAATTCTTGAGCTAGTCTTATAGGAGAGCAGATAAAGAGACAACTTGCTGAAATACGCTCTGCTTCTAACACAATAAAACTGGCTGAAAACAGATGGAGGAAAACGTGCTGTGCTGTGCTTAGTCACTCTGTCGTGTCCGACTCTTTGCAAGCCCGTGGACTGTAGCCCAACAGGCTCCTATGTCCATGCGATTCTCCCGGCAGGAACACTGGAGTGGGTTGTCATTGCTCTCCTCCAGGTGGAGCCAATATAGCTGGTGAAAATTTGGGCAGAATAAACCTGCTTGTCCAGTGGGTGACCTGTTGAAATTGAGACAGGATGGGACCTGGAGCCCGGGATGCTTTGCTGCACTGCCCACACCTGGACAAAGGTCTCCTCAAGTAACAAATACAAACTATAAGGGACTGAAAATAACACTCTGTATGGGCAGGTGGGGCAAATTACAGACAAGATACAAAAAGACCAAAAAGCCCAACTCCCACTCCTGAACATCTGGGAGCAAGAGCAGGGTACTGAATGAGCCCCTGTACCACCGCCAACACAGTTCAGTTCAGTCGCTCAGTCGTGTCGGACTCTTTGCGACCCCATGAACTGCAGCACGCCAGGCCTCCCTGTCCATCACCAACTCCCGGAGTTCACTCAGACTCACGTCCATGGAGTCAGTGATGCCAACCAGCCATCTCATCCTCAGTCGTCCCCTTCTCCTCTGCCCCCAATCCCTCCCAGCATCAGAGTCTTTTCCAATGAGTCAACTCTTCGCACGAGGTGGCCAGAGTACTGGAGTTTCAGCTTTAGCATCATTCTTTCCAGAGAAATCCCAGGGCTGATCTCCTTAGCATCATGCATACCCGGGATCAAAGAACCTCCATTCTCAAGATCATGAGTGCCTTGAACAGGTCCNTCCCTCCCAGCATCAGAGTCTTTTCCAATGAGTCAACTCTTCGCACGAGGTGGCCAGAGTACTGGAGTTTCAGCTTTAGCATCATTCCTTCCAGAGAAATCCCAGGGCTGATCTCCTTAGCATCATGCATACCCGGGATCAAAGAACCTCCATTCTCAAGACCATGAGTGCCTTGAACAGGTCCCTCCCTGTTCACTACCATCCAGCTCTGGATATGCACTCACTCGGTGTTTGTCAGATAAATGCAGAAGAGGAGGGAGGCGAGGAGGGAGGGAGGGCACAATTTCATAGGGGTCTCCGGAGCCCCCATGAGCATGGCAGTCAGGGGAGGCTGTGGTGCAGCCCAGCCCCTCCCTGTCCACAGAGACTCCGAGAGTGTCCAGGTGTAAGGGGCTTGCCCAGAGCCCCAGAGTGAGTGTGGGGGCTTCCATCAAAGACTGTCGTTCCCAAACCTGTGGTTCACAGTGACCCAGAGGTGGGATGTCAGGGACTGTGGTAGGTCACCGAGAGGGAGACTGTCAGGTGGGGCGCTTGCTGGGGCGTCTTGAAGCCAGCCCAGAGGTGTATAGGCCTGGCTGGCGGGGGTGCTTCCGGGCTCACTGCCCCACTTCCCCATCCAGCTACTGTGCAGTCCCTCCATTCCCCAACAGCCTATCTACCTCCTGTGCTTGCTCCTAGATCTCTCTGGGGCTGCCAACATGCTGACCTCCCAGCTTCCCACCTGTCACCATCCATCGCAGGCAATCAGAGGGATAGTGCAAGGATTTCCCCTCAGGTTCTGGGGTGAATGGTGGGCAGGAGAGGAGAGAAGTGCCCACGGGTATGGGGCTGCAGGCAGGACTCGGGCTGGGAGGCTGCAGGGCCGCCACCTCTCTGCCTACATTGAACAGTGGGGAGACTGAGGTCCAGCTCGGAGGAGGGGCCAACTCCCAGCAGAGACTGGCCTCTCGAGGAGTCTCCCTAACTGGAACCTGGGAGAGCCTCCACCATGTTCCCAGATCTCAAACCTGCATCCTGCCCAAGGGCCAAACCTGGTCTCATCTGGGGTAGTGGGTCAAATGATTCACTTCTGTATTCTCAGGGTCTACTCCGGGGCTGGTCACAGCAAGTGTGTCATAAAAGTCTGTTGGATGAATGGTTAGTGGGTGGAGGGTGAGATGGAGACCAGCCCCCTCCCCTTCCAGCACACATGAGTGAGTGCTAAGTCGCCTCAGTCATGTCTAGCTCTTTGAGACCTTATGGACCGTAGCCCACCAGGCTCCTCTGTCCATGGAATTCTCCAGGCAAGAATACTGGAGTGGGGTTTCCATGCCCTCCTTAATGGAATCTTCCTGACCCAGGGATTGAACCCATCTCTCTCCTGTCTCCTGCACTGGGAGGTGGGTTCCTTACCACTGTTGCCACCTGGGAAGCCTGTCTCCCAACACACAGAATCCTACTACTTTCTCCTTCCCCAGAATCTTACACCTCAGTGATTCTTCAGGGACCACCGCAGGGCCTGGGTCGCAGTGTGTAGATAGATGGTGAACAAACGAATCTTCGAAGTCTTAGATCCAGACAACGCGTACTGAGCATGTGTGGGGCAGTGGCCACGTGGTCCCTGCCTCTTGGAGCCTAGTGAGGAGACAGACATGCACACACAGAACCCCGCCTCCGTTTCCCTGCGAGGGAGGGAGACTTGAGTTGCTGGTGGAGCTGACAAAGCTGAGCTGTAAACCTGTTGGACCTTGAGGCCTGTTGGAGGAGGTTTTCTCAGAGCTGGTCCTTGTGTGACTCCTGCAAGCTGTCCCTGCTGGGACAGTCCACAGCTGGGGTCAGCTCGATGGTGTGGGGGACAGTGATGCAACAGGAAACTTAGTGAGCCATTACTGCATGCCAGCCAGTGTTCCTGGAGTCCTTACACCAACCCTCGAGGCTGCTAGTACAGTCGTTACCACTTTACAGATGGGAAAACTGAGGCACAGCATGGTACAACGGATGAGCAACAGGGCCGGGGTTTGGATCCAGGCAGGGTGGCAGTAGCCCATCTTCCAACTACACCGCACTGCCTTTCAGGGAGCCTAGCCCTTGACTTTGGCCTAGGCCGTCGACCTGGGGCTCTCTCCAGTCACTGGTGACCTGGTATGTGGCTGAGCCCACTTCATCTCTTGTGTTCCAGGTCACTTTCTGGGGAACAACACAGTCATCGATGTCCTTCGGCAGGCAGGGCTGGAGGTGGAGCACACGCCCGCAGGGCAGACCATCCATAGGTAAGCAGCCAGGGCCTCTGAGGGCGGGGGACTGGCTGGCCCACTCCTGCTGGCCCACAGGCCATGCCTGACCCACATGCTGCACGGGGGGCCATACCCTGCCTTCCTGCTCAGGCCTGGAGGGCAGAGTCTCCCTCTGGGGCCTCCTAGGGACCGGCCTTCAGCAGGCACCCAAGAGTGGGGGCTAGGCTGGAGGTGGGGAGACCGGGAGGAGGCTGGTGTGTAATCCTGGCAGGAGGTCAGGGCGGCGGGGACGAGTGGAGGTGGGAATGGGCGGAGCATTAAGTCTTGAGAGATGTTCAAGACTCAGAGACTGGCGATCAGTGGGGCGCAGGGACCCTGTAGGACTTCGGGGTTGCTGCCTGGAAGACCTGGTGGATGCCCAGGCCTTGAATCGAGATAGGGCCATAGTGACAACAGGCACCGGCCAGGCCTCCTCCCTGAGTCTCTGCCCCATCCAAACGTTGTCTTCATCGCCTCCTCTGACTGTACCTGCTTGTTGCCGTCTCTTGGCCGCATCTCTCACCCCTGACTTTCCTGCCAGGGCACACTCACTCAGCCCAAAGAGCCAGATAGAGGCCATCCTCTCTTCCTGTGGGGTTTCCTGTCTCCCTCTAAGCTGGAAGCCGATGAAGGGAAGAGGCCAGCTGGGTTTACCTGTGGTCCACAGTGCCAGCAACAGGCTGGGCATGGAGAGGCGTCAGCACATGCTGGGCGGCCCTGGAAGCCAATGACAGAATCCCAAGTCAGGCCAACCTGAGCAGAAGCCTTCCTCACAGCGATGGCCAGAGCGATTGAGGCCCTTGTCCCTGATGAACCCAGAATCCAAAAGAAGCTTGAATAATCATGTGTGTGTGCATGCTAAGCTGCTTCCCTTGTGTCTGATTCTCTGAGGCCCGGTGGACTGTAACCAGGCTCCTCTGTCCATGGGATTCTCCAGGCAAGAATACTGGAGTGGGTTGCCATGCCCTCCTCCGGGGGAGCTTCCCGACCCAGGGATTGAACCCGCATCTCTTATGTCTCCTGCATTGGCAGGTCAGTTCTTTACCACTAGTGCCACCTGGGAAGCCCTGAATAATCACTGCTAATGTTTATTGACTACTCACTGTGTACTGGGTTCTAAGTGCTTTTAGCTTATCAAATCCTAACAACAACCCCGTGAGGCAGGAACAGTGAGTATCCCCACCTTAAAATTGGGGCAACTGAGGGCCAGAGAGGTGAAGCTGCTTGCAGGCTGTGTGAGTTAACCAAGGCAAAGCACTCAGAAATGGTGCCTGGCAAATAGCGGCTGAAACATTCTAGTAATTAACATCCTTAAATATGAAATATTAACATTGCTGCTGTGTCAGTTGCTGAGCACCTTTTCAGGGGAGGCAGGACAGCTTGGAGCAGGTTAGAGCTCAAGCTGTCCTGAGCTCTAACGGGGGTTCAGTCCCAGGCTGAAACAGAGCTCCTTTCAATGGAAGTCTGGCTCTAGGGCCTTCCTGAGGTCTTCACCACAACCCTCCCTCAAGGGCTGGGGCTGAGGCTCGGGTGGGAGGTGCTCAGAAATGACTGTAGCCTTGCTCTTCACTCTGCAAAGATGGGCCTGGAGCCTGGAACATCTGGTCTCCCAGCTCCAGGCCAATGCCCTCCTGTCTCCATGGCACTTCTGGAGGAACTTACAAACCTTGGACTCCTCCCCCTTCTACCTTCTGAGTCAGCCTGACCAGATTGCTCTTCCTGACTATTTGAGCCCAGCACAAATCAGTCTGTACTGGGTCAAGGGTAGGCGTGTGCCTGAAGGGTAAGGGACCCAAGGTAGCCTCGGGGACAAGGCCCTCCTCAAGCTCCCCCTCCCCTCAGGTCCCAAGAACCTTCACCTCAAAGCCCATTGTGTCTGTCCCAACAGGGCGGGGGGTGGGCAGCTGAGCAAAGCTGCCTCAGCTCCTCTTCATCTCAGAGCCCAGGCAGTAGTGGGGGGATGCCCCCATGGACCCCGGCCCGCTCTCAGCCTGAGTCTCCGCTGAAATCCTGCGGGTGGGGTGAGGGGGCGGGGATGCCGTGGAGGCCCCAACAATAAAAGCCATCATCGACCACAGGTGCTTCCTGGATCCATCTTTTTGTCTGCCTGTTTTGAATTATCTCCCCAGCAGCTGCGGCATCTCCTGGACCCTGGGAATCTGGGGTTGCCGTGGGGGCTGGGGGAGGACAGGCTGAGCTGATGGCCTTCTGTCCTTCAAGGAGAAAGAAATCCCTCATGCGGGAATGGAGTCAGGGGACAGATTCCCTTGGGCACCACCTCGCCTTTACAATTCTTGGGACCATGCCCAACATTCCCCACAGTCAGATGTCCACAGCAGGAATTCCATGTAGACCACAGGGAGGAAAAAGTGGAGGGTGTTTCCAGGCTGAAGGGTGTCTGTGCACCACTGTATGGAATATGGATTCCACACTACACGCTTAATTGCACGTCAGTGCCTGCTGCAGCCAGCTCCATTCGCTGGTGGGCGACATTAAAGAGAGGCCAGATCTGTGCCAGGCACTCTCTCTCATCCTCATGACAACCCTATGAAGTGAGTAGTACTAACTTCTGCTTATAGCCAGCAGCTGCTTGGACGCTTGTGTCCCTGCCCTTAGCTACACAGCCTGGAAGGTGCAGAGCTGGTGAGTGAACCCACGTTAGAGCCCAGGACGGCTTGAGCTCTAACCTGCTCCAGGCTGTCCTGCCTCCCCTGAAAAAGTGCTCAGGAGACACGTGTTAGACAAATGACACAGGAGCAATGTTAATATTTCATATTTAAGGATGTTAATTACTAGAATGTTTCAGCCACTGTTTGCCAGGCACCATTTCTGAGTGCTTTGCCTTTGTTAACTCACAAAATTGTCGTGATGCAGCTATGAGCCACTGGCTGTAATATCCCCGTTTTTCAGAGTGGGAGACTGAGGTGCACCACATTACAAGTTAGGCGACTCGCCTCAAGCCCCTCAGCCAGAACAAGACCTTGACCAAGGTCAGATACGAAACCAAATGCCCACTCAGGGCTCACTCCTACTAGTCTGGGATCAAATGTCACCAACAGGGACCAAACTGTCCTCCCTGCCAGCCCCTCCCATGGCCCACGCCGCCTCTCGAGAGACTCTGCTTTATTTTTCTCCACAGCAGTTATCACTGTCTGACATCACGCACATTTTCCTCTCTGTCTCCTGCTTTGGAATATTAGTGCGAAGAAGGCAGGGCCTTTGTTTATTTTGGTCACTACTGACACTCACAGCCTAGAAAGTTCCTGGTGCAGGGTAGAGGCTTAATAAATGTTTATTGAATCAATATTGGGCTCCCCTTGTGGCTCAGCTGATAAAGAATCTGCCTGCAATGCGGGAGACCTGGGTTCAATCCCTGGGTTGGGAAGATCCCCTGGAGAAGGGAAAGGTACCCACTCCAGGATTCTGGCCTGGAGAATTCCATGGACTGTATATTCCATGGGATCGCAAAGAGTCGGACACGACTGAGCAATTTTCACTTTCACACATTGAGTCAATAAATGGAAGAAGGAATCAAAGCTGTCTCTCTAATACCAGGCGATGGTTTTCCTGGGTGCCTCTCAGCGGGGCACCCTGGCACCTTCTCCTGCCATGACAACCCACCCACTGAGTTGTGTGCCCCGTGACCTGTGAATGACAGGCTCCAACACGCATGCCTCACCTACCATTGCCCCTTTCCAGCCCTGTCGCTAGGACCCCTGCACCTCCACTGGCGGGGACCTCGGCGAGCCCCGCCTCAGCGACCCCAGCTGCTGCCCTGCCCGCGGCCCCCTCGGCGCCCCCCACCGCCCCACCGGAGGAGGAGGACCCAGCGCTGTCCCCACACCTGCTGCTCCCCGACAGCCTCAGCCAGCTGGAGGGGTTTGGAAGGCAGAAGCAGTGGCCCAAGCGGCAGAGGAAACGCCAGCGGCCGCGGCAGTTCAGTGACCTCTGGGTGCGCATCGAGGACAGGTGAGCTGGGAGGCAGGTCTGCCAGGAGCTGGGCCTCTCTCTCTGGCCAGCCTACCTCAGACCCGCCAGGGCTGGATGGCGCTGTTATCCACGAGTCCGGCTCTGAGGAAGCGTGGCAGGTGGGCGCTCGATCGGAATGGGCTCGTCCCCTGTTCATCCTGCAGGGTTTGCGGAGCTTGCGCACATCTGGCTTGTCAGTTTCCCACAGTTAAAGGTGAGTGAATAGCAGCTCCCTTCAGGTGCAGTGAACAAAACTCTGCTTTGCCCTTAGCTTTCCTGGAGGCCCCTGGGGTGCACAGCAGGCCCCATTTGTCCCAGGGGCCAGAAGGTGAAAGTAGGAGAAAATGGAACAGGCTGGTTACATCAGAAGGCTGTGAGCTCCCTAGACCTGGATGGTCTGAGCAGCCAACCTCTGCAGGGGGTCAGAGAGATGGCAGGTGAAGGCCACAGGCTCCTTCTGAAGCGGGGCTGAGGGGTTTGTGATATCCTTGTTCAGGGCTGGCGGGTGCTGCAGTCGTCCTCTGTCCTCTGCCCCTGTCTCCCTGCAGCTCTCCCTCGGCCTGTCTGTGCTCACAGCTCCTGCTGTAACCAAGACGCTGCCTTCCAACCTCCACCAGCAGGCCCAGCACTGAGTGGTCTCCCTAGATTCCACTTTGGGGCAGAAATCTCCACCTCTGGTGAACAGTGTCACCAGAGCAACCAGGACGTCCCAGAGAGTGACCGCCGGGAAGGGCAGAGTCCTGCCCAACATGGTAGCCCAGTGCTGGACGTTGTGCCCAGCGCCAGGCCCATGGAGACTCAGAGTCTCCACCTGGACCCTAAAGATCATTATCTAGGGTTTTCCTCAGCATCCCTAGATAGAATCTCGTTGGGTACTTGTTAAATGATATCCCAGGCCCCACTGTGGACCTGATCTATGGGGACATGCTCCACTGGGACTGGAAAAGCTGCTTGTTGAACGTGCACTAAAGTCTTCTGAGCAGCTTTGGGAAACGTGGATCCAACTCTGAGTTTACCAGTGGTGAACCAAGGCCTGGGGTGGGGGCTTGTCCAGGGTTGCACAGGAATTCCCTTCAAGATCCTCCCTCAGCCAGGTCTCTGAGTCATAGACAAAAAGCTGACATAGTCCAGTCTACAGCCTTAATGTCTTAAGCCTGTGCAATGTCTTAAAGAGCCTTCCAGCCAGTAAGAGTCGAGTCCATTGCTCATCTGGGCCTACACTGGTTTCCGAGCGCCTGCCTTGGGTTACTGAGAAACACGCTTCTTCAGGGATCCCATAGGCCCGCCCTGCCCAAGGCAAGGTCACTGCTGTAGTTATATTGGCCTCGACACATTTGGCTCCTGTGCCGGCATGGTCTGCCTCCTTCAAACCAGGAACAAGAGCACAGAGTTACCAAGAGCTGCTCCTCAGCCCTGGAGAGGGCTCGAGGGCCAACAGAGAGTGGCTGGCAGCCCATGAAACCTCCCAGTCAGGCCATTCACCCTGGGCCCCGATCAACCTGCCAGGTGACCAGACACGGCCAGCAGTGGGTCTGGCCCTTGGAGTGACAGCAGGGAGGCTGAGCTGTCAACTCCAGCCACAGACCTCCAGCTCCTAACCACGTCTGAAAGGTAAATTTCAGCAAATGACTCCAAACAGTTTCCTTTTCACAAATTGTCTCTCTGGAATACAGAGCCTGGTTTCAGGAGAAGAAAGCAGCTTTTCTTTGACTAGAGGGATCCCTTCTCAGTCCCATTAGATAAACTGTGGTTGGATAACTTTCTTCCATCTGGTTGGATTAGAGAAAAAGAGTTCCACCAACAGGCAGCCTGTTTGTTGCAAGTTTCTCTGTGTCACAGGGAAGCCAGCGCTGAGGTCCCCAAGGACCTAGATGCAAGGGCCCAGCCCCTGCCACTCCCAGCTCTCACCCTACCCACCCTCGTAGAGCTTCCAAGTTTCCCATTCTCCAAGAGGAAGCAGAGGAGACCTCTCTGGAGGGGACCTGGAGTCCACTGCAGCCCTTCTGGCAGTACTGGGTTCCTTGGAGCATTCATTCCATTCAGGGTTTTCTCAATTTGCGTCCCCCTCTGCCTGCAATGCAGGAGGCCCAGGTTCCATCCCTGGGTCGGGAAGATCCCCTGGAGGAGGGCATGGCAACCCACTCCAGTCTTGCCTGGAGAATTCCACGGATAGAGGAGCCTGGCGAGCTACAGTCCATGGGGTCGCACAGTCAGACACGACTGAGCACAGAACAGTTGTCCACCCCCGGCTCCATCCTCCGCTCTCCATTCCTTCTGCCTGACCTCATCTTCCACCCGTAATCCTGAAGCGAGGTGCCCCCGGGTCTCCAGACCCCAGTCACGCCCCAGCACAGTGCCCTCCTCAAGCCTGAGATTCTCAGAGCTTTCCCCTGCCCCCCATCCCTCACCGGGTACACTTGGATGCAGAGCTTCTGCCCTCCTCCTGCGGGACCCCTGGGGCGTCCTGGCTGAGCTGTGTGCTGCCCCCCAGCAGACTGTGCATGGCCCCCCCCCACCTTTGTCCCTGCTTCTCTCTCTGAGGGGGGATGGGTGTGAGTGGACATTTGCTGAGCTGCTGTGCCAGCTGCTTACATCCATCATGACCCCCAGTCCTGTCAAGAGTCCCAGAAGTCAGCTTCGCTTGACTAAGGAGGAAACTGAGACTCGGTGAGGTCAGGTAACTTGCCCAAGACCGTGTGTCAAATCAGGTTGTTGTTGCTGTCGTTGTTAAGTCGGCCAGTCATGTCTGACTCTCTGTGATCCCATGGACTGCAGTGCACCAGGCTTCCCTCTACTTGACCATCTCCTGGAGATTGCTCAAATTCATGTCCATTGGGTCAGTGATGCCAACCATCTCATCCTCTGTTGTCCCCTTCTCCTCCTGCCTTCCATCTTTCCCAGCATCAGGGTCTTTTCTAATGAAGTCGGCTCTTCGCATCAAGTGGCCAAAGTTTTGGGAGTTCTGGCTTCAGTCCTTCCAATGGATATTCAGGATTCAAGTCGGGTGGGGAATCAGAAGGTGCAGCCAGGTCTGTCAGATGCTGAGAGTCACAGTCGTCAGGCACCATGCAGACGCCCCTGATGTCCTTGCCTGACAAACGTCTCCCTCCTCCTCCCCTTCCTCCCCACATCGTGTTCCCCCGGCTCCAACAGCCCCCCTCCTCACCCCGCCCCGCACCAGCCATGGGTGCCTCGGGTGCCCCGTTCTGGCATGCTCTCACACAGGCAGCAGCTCCTCACTTGTGTCTAGGCTGGGAGGCCCTGGGGATCCGAGCTGGGTTGGACATTTCTGGGTCACCAGAGGCCTCGTGGAGTGTTTGTTGACCACATGCATGAGTCAGAGAAGCAGGGAAAGAGTGAGGAGGGGGCTGAAGAGCCCGACCAGGACTCCACCTGGAGCAGGCTGGCCTCCCCTCGTCCCTCATTACCCCAAATGTAAACACGATGAAGGAAGTTTAGAGAAGCAGCAGCTCGTGGCAGGATGATTTATGGGGACCTGAAGAAGGGGTGGGGCATACGTCTGCAGATGGTGGAGCAGCCGTGGTGGAGCGCTGTCAGGGAACCCCCTGCGTCTGTCAGCCGGATGGGGGGCAACAGGGCAGTGGCATGACCAGCAGGGGGCAGGTCAGGGCGGCGGCCATTCCCACGCAGGCTCTGTGCAGGCCACTGCCCCGATCGGTCAGATCTGCGACAGTCCTCGGTCTCTGCTTTTGCACAGTAAGTGCCTTGGCTGTCCTCTGTAGGCCACACCAGCTCTGCTGTTTCCCAGTCCACTGCTGGGCCACTGGGATGTGTGTGTGTGCTCGGGTGTTGGGGGAAGGGGGGAGTTGGATAAATGAGGGAGCAGGGCGCTGGGACCGTCATGAGGGAGCAGGTGCAGGGTAGAGAGCGTTTCCCGAGCTCTGGGCACGGCCGGAAGCCAAGCACAGAGGTGGGAGTCCGTATGTGGTGGACGCAGAGCCCTGCAGGTGCCACCACACAGGAGTAGGGGTGCAGGACACACATGAGCAGGCGGTCATTGGCCTCCTGGGCCTTGGTTTCCCCCCGAGGTTTGAGCAGATGGCCCAAGTCCCCGCAGAGGAGGAGAGAACTGTGCCCTGGGCCCCTGGGAGGGCTCTGCACACTTCCCGCTGGCCGGCCAGCCTGCCCTGAGGTTCTCCAGCTCAGCTTTCTAGCAGCACAGCCAGGCTGTCTCCCGAGACTAGACAGGGTGCTCAGCATCTCTTCATGATGCCAGGACCCCATCTGATCAGAGAACAAGATCACTCAGTGGATGGGAACATATATGAATTTGGGCAGCATCCCCAGCCCCTCCTCGTCCTTGCTCTGAGGCTTAGAGTAAAAAGATGGTGCTTATAGAGTGTTGAGCTGGCATTAGGCCACTGGTGACACTCAGGAACAGCTGTCCCCCTGTTGGTGGCTGACTCTCGGAGTCGGGCCGAGGGCACCACTCACCCCGTCCCCCAGCGGGAAACAGCTCCTGGGCCGTCAGCGCACCTCAGGCTTAAATGACCCCCTGGGTGAGCAGCACACAGTTAAACAAGAATGTGAAGGCCACGTGCAGGGTGCCCAGCCCACGTCCAGTGCTGGTGGGAACTAGAGCAGGAAGAGCCTTGGATCGTGGCCGGGCAGGGGCTGCTCCGAGCTATGGTGCGGCTCAAAGAGCCCTGCAGCCTCGGCCAGCCTGCCTGTGCCTGGCAGGGAACCCAGTCAGTGAGGGGAGGAAGGCCGGGGACCCTGAGGGGTGAAATGACCCGGGAAGCTGAGGGGAAGGTGAAGGCAGTCCTGACAGAGCAGGACTGTGGTCAATGGCCTGGAGGCTGGCGTGGGCCTTAGATGTCAGGACAGGGAGCTGTGGGCATACCGGTCCCTTTAGACCTCTGCCTGCATCTGCCCGGTCTGCCCAGATGATTCCAGCCTGGCCACATCGCGAGGGCCACGCCAGCAGGGCCACCCATTGGCCGGGCCCTCATGCCTCCAGCTCTATCTCCATTTTGTCTCCTTGGAGCCCTCTGAGGAGCCCACCTGCTTGTACTGCAAGAAAGCCACAGCCCCAGGACTCCCCAGACCCAGTCCTGGGTGGTTCTCAGGGACCCTCCAGTGCCGGGATGGGGGCCCTACTCCAGGAAGCCCTGCAGTGGGGCCTCAGGGAAGCCAGCTGCCACATCTCAGCCACCAGCCCTGCGTTCCTGTGCATTATACCTTCAGCCTCTGCCTGTGATCCCACTTCTGGCTTCTGCAGCTCGAAAATACTTTAAGGCCAAGGGTCTGTTTCTGCTCCTTCATTGTACACAGGGAAACTGAGGCCTCAAGGGCAGGACTTGCCCAAAGTCATGCAGGAGACAGGGACCTCGGGCTCTTGCCTTCACCCAGGCAGAGGGCCCTTGCCCACACTGGGGTCCTTGTCAGCTCTGAGCACACCCAGCCCTTGGAGCCGGCCAGCTGCAGAGCCTGGGAACACTAGGGATGTTTGGTTTGGCTTTGAGGCCGCTTTGCCATGAGGTGATTTTCCCCAGCATGGGCCTGGGGCTGGGATCTGGACTGGGGCCTGGGCTTTCTAGAGGGGGCCCAAGAGGTAGGGGCATCTGGAGAAGATTTCTGCCCACTACGACCCCCACCCCCAGCAACCTCACTCCATTTCCCTGGGACTCCTTCCAAACATATAAAACCCCTACTCAGGCTGCAAGGGGGAGCTTGCATCTTTGGTTTTCAAAGTGTGAAAGCAAATGCCTTTGGGCAGCTTGTGAGACACAGTTTTCAAGATGTCTATCTGTCTTCCTTCTTACAGGGGGGCTGGCTGCAGCCAGCCTTGGTACCCATTCTGGGCATCTCAGGTGGCAGCCCAGCCTCCCTTCTGAGGCCAGCCTTCCTGGCTTCTTGAGCTGAAAAGATAGGGCAGCAGCTGGGAGGGACTTTTCCCTAGAAAAGAAAGGGAGGGAAGGGACTGCAGTAGTGGCCCTGCTGGGTATGTGCAAGATCCCCTCCGAGGGCTGAGACCACAGGGGGCGTCCTCTCTGACGCTGGCAAGCCTCCATCCGCAGGTGTGTGAGGTCTCGACAGGAAGCACCACGCTTTACTCCCAGGCTCTCCATCTCCACAGTTAGGGATGGCACTTCAGCCTACCTTAGGCTGGGGAGGCAGACAGTCCATTGCACATCTTCAGGCTCAGTTTCCCCATCTTAGAAATGGGAATAATGAGACGACACATGTATAGCATTGAGCACAGCGTCTGCCAGCATACAGGCAGTGCTCCATACACAGAGGACGCTATTAGTGAGAGAGATGAAGACACAAATGTCATAATCATGCTAAAAACAGCCAATGCCATATAGCAGTCCCAGTGTACCAGGCATTGTTTTGTACATAATGCCTCATATACAAAACCCACTCAAGCCTCATGTGCAGAAATAGGTGCCAATGGCAGTGTGAATAGTGAGAAATATGAAAGGCTTCATAGGAGCTTCAACTCTTCCAGGGGTCTTGGGGCTTGGAGGACAGATCAAAGAGGTGAGGGGACATTGAATCAGGCCTTCAAAGGTGAGTCAGAAAATGGCAGGACATTAGATGTGACTGGGGAAGGTAGTGTTCCTGAGAGAGCCCAGGAAGTGGAGGTCAGCCCACACCAAATCATGTGAGAGGTCTCAGGTGCTCCAAAGGCTGGCACGGGGTGGGAGGCAGGACAGGCCAGACTTGGGGGATGGTCATAAGGAGCATTCGAAGCCGTCTGCCCCCCCTTTCTTGTGCCACCCACAGAGTCTCTGTCCAGAAACACCTTCCTGCCATCCATGGTGCATTTGCACCCTCCTCTCCTGATTAGGTCTCTGGAAATTTCTAAAGACAAGAACACACAGGTAACAACTGTAGAGTCCAGGGTGAGAAGATATGATGGGTTCCTGCAGCCACAGCATGACTGGGAGTAGAGCAGATATGGAGGGTCAGGGCAGAGAGTGACAAGCCCCTTCACTGCCGAGTACACACACTGATCAGAAGTCCCAATCCATGTACAGACAAGGATGTGCTTGAAATCCATGGGCTCCTCTGCCCATCCCCCACCTCCCACCGAGGCTAAGCCAGGGTGGGTGAGAGGGTCTGGCTGGGACAGAGGTGAGGCTGGGCTGCAGCAGTGATGGTTACAGGGCTCACCACAGTGACGTGGCCAGTCGTTGGGGTCTCATGCCCAGCACGTGAGAACACAGCCAACATGGCACAGGGACTCCTGGCTGATCTGGGGCATGAGCAGCCCATCAGGGAGAGGGGTAAGCACTGGAGAGCGGGCGGTGTTCTACAGGAAGGAGGCTTTCTGTTCTGCAGACAGCCACAGAGGGGCAGGCTCCCTGCCAAGCTGTCAGCTGCTAGAGAGCACCCACTGGGTGCCCAGTTCAGATCCCGCCCCTGCTGTGTGTCCTAGAACGAGTTATTAATGCTTACCCTCTTTGTGACTCTGTTTCTTCACAAGTAAAACGGAATAATGGTCTCACCTGCTTCATAGTGCTGTCTTGAGGATTAGCAGTGTCCTACTGATACTGAGAAAGATTGAGGGCAGAAGGAAAAGAGGGCGTCAGAGGATGAGATGGCTGGATGGCATCACTGATGCAATGGACATGAACTTGGGCAAACTCTGGGAGATGGTGAGGGACAGGGCGGCCTGGTGTGCTGCAGTCCACGGGTGGCAAAGAGGTGGACGCGACTGAGTGGCTGAACAACAGCCACGTGCTGGCACAGCAGGGCCCTTAGTTCCTCAGTGCTCTTCTCACCTCTGGAGACACCCTCAGCCCCAGGCAAGCTGGCCCCGCTGCCTTCTCAGTGTCACCTCTTCTGTGATGCCATCCTGGCTCCATACTGGGCTGGGGTCTCTCTGCGTGTCCCTGGCCTTTCCCTCCCAGCCTTGACCTTCTAGGGTGATGGGGCTTGTCAGATCCTCCACCTGCATCTCCATCTGCCTTCCGCTGCCTGGGGCTGCACAGGGCAGGGGCAGGTCCATCACCTGTGGGGTCCAGTCCTCTCCCTCTTGGTCTCTCTTATGCCTCCATCCTTGTCCTGTGTCCTCCCCAGTCCCTGCCTTGCCCTCTGCCCCTCTCTTTCTTCATCATTTCCTGTCTCCCCAGGACCTGAGTCGGGAACCTGGTCCCGGCCCCCCGCCCTCCCTCCACTTCCCAGTTCCACCAAGTGCTGGCCTTGGCCCGCAAGTTCCTTCTGTACTTCACCTCTTTATATTTCTCTGTCTCACTCTCTCGTCTCTGTCCTTCCGTGTCTCTTTCACATGGGCTCTCTTGAACCAGGAACCTCACCTGTGACCTTCCAGACTGGCTTCTATTTTGATCAGCTCATGAGTGAGCACCTTCACCAACACTCGCTGTGATTATGCAGAGTGAGGTCTCCAGGGCTCCTGCGCCCAGAGGCACCGCCCCATTCCCCCTCTGAGCTGGCCTTGTGGAGCCTCAGTCTTCTCATCTGGAGAGACCCGATGAACATTTGTTTTGAGGACCAGGGATACTGCTGGTAGTAAAGTGCAGACTCCCGGGAGGTGCTCAGTTAACAGCGGCTGCTGTTTGTATATTGTTTTTCTGTTTACTTCAGACTGGGGAGGGGAGGGCAGCAGGAAGCCCCGGCCCCCTGCGTCCATAGGTGTGAGGACTGCCTGCCGCAGTGTGACTCCAGATGGATCTCCCCTAAAACACTTCACTGCTTTCTGCCTGGGACTCAGTTCTCCTGAGTGGTCACCCTGGAGGCTGGCTGTGTGGCTCTGGGCTGCTCACTTTCCGTGTCTAAGCCCTCTGTTTCCTTCTCCATTTTATGAGGGAAGAAAACACAGATTCAACAAAAAGTTGGATCTGAACTCTAAGATGACAGCCCAGGACAAGGCTACTGAGCGGCCGTTCCACATTCCATGTAACTCTCTCCCTCCAGCACCACAGCCTCGCCACCTCCACAGCCCTTCCAGACCACGCACAGCTCCGGGACCGCCAAGCCGCCCTTCCAGCTCTCCGACCCGCTCCAGCAGCAGGAAGAGCCAGCGCCCGCCAGCAGCTCAGCGCCCGGCCGCTCCCCGGCCGCCCTGGGCTTGCTCCCTGCCATTGCTGCCAGCATGGTAGCCTCCTTCCTGCTGCACACCCTCGGACCCTCTTGACCTCGGCCGCACGCCTGCCCGGAGCGGAGAAAGAAGCCAGAGAAACCGACGGGAAGGTCTGCAGCCGCACCCACTGCCCCTGCCACCCTCCAGGGGTGCTTGACCCCTCTCGGGCAGTCCAGATGGGGTCCGTTAAAACACTAGAGCTTTATTGTACCTGACTTACATCTTCTTTTTTGTAGAAGGATCTTAATTTCCCATAGTGCTATGGGGCTCTTTTGTAAAATATATGTCCATATTAAAAAAAGAAAAATGTATTTATTCTACTGATAAAACTATTTTTATGTGGCTGATGTTAATAACTAGCCCCATCGCCAACCCAGGAGGTGAACCCAGGTTGCCAGGACAACTGCAACCTTGCAGGGACTGTGGCTTTGAACTGGCTAGCTCCTGGATCAGTGGAGTCCTCCAGCATGCCGGTTTGGCTTCTCCCACTGTGGGGTCCTCAGAGGGAGAGGCAGGCAGACAGGCTTAGCTTTTGTGAAATTCGACTTGGGAGCCAGAGATGTGAATGCTGACGGTCCTTCCTTCCCCTGGATGCATCCTGGGGCTGGGAAGGTACGTTAGGAAAAAGAATGCTGCTATTTTGAAAACCCTGAGTGTCTGTGAACTGGCCCTCCAGAACTCTTGGTAAGTGTTCCAACCAAAGCACTGGGGTGGGGGGAAGGGCTGTTGGCACTGAGGGAGGTGGTCCCCCCAGCCCCAAGTGACAGATGGTTAAACTGAGATGGTTAAATTCACCAAAGAGAAGAAGGTGGTTGCCCAAGGTCACAAAGCAAGTGGGAGATCCGGGGTGTGAGTCTAGACCCCCCGCCCCCCGCCCCGTTCTGGCTGGTATCATTAATCCATCTCGGCTTACAGGAGAGGCTGTTGAAGTCATGACCAAATGGAGTGAGCTGAGCCAAAGGACAGGAGCACAGAAGGGCAGTTTTAGAGACAAGGCCTCTAGGAATTCCATGGTAATGATACTCGTAATGAGAGCTGCCATTAGCTCAAAGTCTGGCAGGCATTTTGCACACTCACTTTATCATGGATCCTCACGCCAGTTCTGTGAGATGTGATTGTCCCCACTTCACAGATGAGGAAACTGAGCCCCTGTACGAGATAAAGGGACTTGTTCAGTGTCCAACAGCCAGTACCTGGCCCTAGATCAGGGTGACTCAAAAGCAACGCTTGTCTCTCGGACCATGTCTGTCAGGTTCTCTGTGCAAAGAAAAGTTCCAAGGGAGGCAGATCTCACCAAATGGGCCAGCACACGCTTCTTACTGCAGCCAAAGAGACCGCTTGGCTACAGTCATCATGTTGGTCCCTCCAGCCAAAGGGCTCTGGCAGCAGGCTCTGCCACGTGTCCCATGCCCCAGCTTGTCTTATCCTGGAGCCAATGAGAGGCTTTCCTGCCAAATCAGAGAGGCTGGAGGATAGTTGTGATGGGCCTGGAGAGACAAAGCAGCCAAACGGGGGCAGGCAGGCCACCGAGACTCAGAGAAACTGACCAGTTCCTCTGTCTCCAGGGTGACAGCCAAGACAGAGGGCCCAGGCTGGCTGCGTCCCAGCCCTGGACCCTCACTGGGCTGGCAGCTCATTAGTTACAGAGTCCTGAAATGCAAGAGCGGAAAGGGCCCTCATTTGACAGAAAAGAACAGTGAGAAGACAGGCCTAAAGAGGCGAGGTGCTTTCCCAAGGCTGCACAACTGGGCAGGTCTGCTGACGCTAGCTCAGTGCTCCTCAGCAACGCCACACCATGGGCTTCCCTAGCAGGCCTGGTAGTGTCTGATTAGCATCAGTGCCATTGTGCCCAGCTTGGCAGCTGCCTCCCATCTGAGACAGTAGGATTCCAGGCAACTCATTGGATGGTCAGAAGTCCCAGGGGCATCTTGGCAGGCAGCTGAATTCTTTTCAGTTCTGACCCAAATGAATATGTTTGAACTTGAGACCTGGCAGGAGCCCTGAGCTCTGCTTCACAGGGTCCAGCCAGCCCCGTGGGTACCACACTGTAAACTGAACTTGACCCCGGCCAAGGCTGGAGTCCATTTATCCTTGGCAGAAATGTGACTTCCTATTTCTGAGCCGGAAGGGGCTTAGCTGACTTTTAAAGCAGGCTCAGAAGGCCTGTTGGACATCAAATAGATGGCGCGGAGTGCTATTTGGATGAGATAAGTGTAAAGGAATTAGAAACACAGAGGCCAGATTTCCCTCTGTTCAGGGCAGAGTGTGGCATGAGATGTATTGAGATGGAGCCCAAGGTTAATTAAAGATGAAGCACTTGGTAAACAGTCCAAGCACCTGACCACATGCCCAGATCTGTGCCAGGCATGGGGCCAAAGAGGTAAATTAATGCTGTGTGTGATTATCAAACACACACAGTGCCAGGCTCTGCACTGGGGCCAAATCTAGCCGCCTTTCTTGGCCTAGAGAAGTTTATCATCAAGAGGCAACAAGCAGCCCAATCCCAGGTTCTTAGAAGGAACTTTACAGGTCATTCTGTCCAGGCCCCTGACCACAGGCAGGTTCCCCAGATCCCTCCTCTGAGCAGGTTGGGAGTCCCAAGCTCTCCCCCCACCAAGTACTCAAGTGTTTAAAGAAACCCACGTGGGCCGCAGACGGATGGGCCGCCTGATCAGGTAGACACGTGCTGACGGGACAGCCAGAGCCAGTGTGAGTTAAACATCTGCAGCCCACATCCACTGGCTCCTGAGGAACCAGCACTGGCCAGGATTTGAAACTTATACCCCTCAAGTCCCCCCAAGCAGTAGAGAACTTACTGACTTATACCTCCAAAGACCAGAGGCATGTGGACAGAAATCTGCACAGCTGGGGCATTTGAATTCTCTCTTCCTGGGCCAGGGAACCATCATTCCGTCCGCAGTCACTCACGTGATTTGGAATAATCCGCCCACCACTGCTGACATTTTTTTCTGGCATATGATATGTGCCTCTCCTCACAAAATGCCTCTGTTTCTCTGAGAGCGTTGTTAAGATCCTAAATCCTTGGCTTAGGACTCTTACCTTTGACCCTGAGGCAGGCGGAGGAGATCTAGGACTGAGAGTCAGCATGCTCCTGGTGGCCCTGGGTCCTGTCCCCCAGAACGGCTGACGGAATGACCAAGGGGCTTTCCAGGTCAGGTCAGCGTGGCCCTGCCTCCTGATCTCCCACCAGGCTGTTCTGAGCACCAGCAATCCTGTGAAGGCAGGGACCATGAAGGTGTACAAGTCAAGCTGCAGGAAGCTGCAAAGGGCCACCAAGGGCCCCACCAGCTCTTAGAGTCAAAGATCTGGAGTCTATGAAGCGTAACCAGACTGAAGCATATTTGTCCTTCCCACGACAGACAGCCTGTTTCACACATGCTGTTTCCCAGGCCTGGAAATGCCTTTCTTTTACCCCTAACTGCTCATCCTTTGAGGACCAACTCAGATAGCATGTCCTCCAGGAAGTCCTCTGCCCTGACTGTGTCTCTGCTCTCCTATCATACTGTGAGCTCCTCAATGGCAAGGGTCTTGTGAATTCATCCCTGTATCCTCACTGGACACAAAAGTGCCACCCAAGAGATGTGTAGAGAAGGACGGAGGAAGAAAGGAGTGAATGAAGGAAGAAAAGGAGAGAGCCAGACCTTAGTTCTGCTGGTGGAAGGGTCTCTGCAAAACCAAAGCTGTCATAAGATGGCAGGTGTCCCTAGAAGTGGTGAGTTTCCCATCAGGAGTGATGTGTGAGCAGGGGCAGTTGGCCCACTGGCTGGAGATGTGGTAGGAGAGCTGAAGTCTTGGCAAGTCAGTGGGGTAGGGTCCCTCCTGGCTCTTTAATACTCAGGTTCTTTGAACATTGTTATTTTTCCAAAAATTCATCTAAGCAGCCAAAAAAATCACCCGGGCTGGCTCTCTAAACCAGTAAGTTTCAGAAATCAGTCCAGCCTCACACCCCGCACCCTCCACCCCCATTCTTCAACAGCCCAGCCGGGCCTGACATGAATTGGCACGCTTGCCTGCTGCCCTGGGGCAGGGGGACTTCTGGGCAGTGGGGCAAGGCTGAACCGGAACCCAGGCCCCTGCTCCCAGCCCAGAACTCCTTCCCTCCCTGCCCCGCCCCGACACTGGGGGAGAGAAAAGGGGGGGCCTGAGAACCGAGTGATCCTCGCCTGGCCCTTTCCCAGGAGCATCAGCACACCCTGAGCTCTCCCACGTGTGTGTGTCCAGTCGTGTCTGACTCTGCAACCCTTTGGACTGTGGCCCGCCAGGTTCCTCTGTCCATGAGATTTTCCAGGCAGGAATACTGGAGTGGGTTGCCATTTCCTCCTCCAGGGCCTTATTCTGACCCAGAGATTGAACCCATGTCCCCTGAGTCTCCTGCATTCCTGGCAGACTCTACCAATGAGCCACTGGGGAAGCCTCTCAGCTCTCCCTGCTCTTTCTCCGAGTGTAGGCTTTTCCTTGCCAGAGATAGCCTAGATAGTCCTCCACTTTGCTGAGTGACCTTGGGCAAGTCCCCGCCCCTCTCTGAGCCTCCATCGCCTTATCTGTCACACGGAGACTTTGTTTCCTGCTTGGGGAATGCCACGTGCAATCTTGGGTCCACAAGGTGAGGCATTCCCCCCTCCCCAGCCCTGTGCTCAGCTTTCCTCCCAACACCTGAGAGCTGCCATGGGATCAGGAGCATGTGGCAGGCCAGGAAGGTGACAGAGTAGCGTGCCTCAAAGGGCCCCTCCATCCCAAGTCCCACTGCGGGAAAGTGGACTTTTGAATAAGACTCTCAGTCTAAGAAGTTTCTGGTGGGCCTCTCAGCCATCTTGGGCCCCCAGTGGCTGGGGCGGCAGGGGCTGACTCCTGGTCAAGGGATGTTCTAGCCCAGAGCAAGGGAAGCCAGAGCCCCTGGGCCATTCCTGGGCCTCAAAGAGATTGCAGGTCATCCCGGCCCGACTCTCACTGTGTGACACAGCTTCAGATCTTAATGTATTGGAAAGGTATTCCTGATGTTGTGCTTTTAATCACCTCTTCCTCTCACCTCTGTGAATTATCCTGAAGAGTTCTTTAAGAATATAATAGAAGACAAAGAAAGATGCTATTAATGTTATTTTGCCAAGAATATTTTTGTAGCATAATATATTAATAAAAGATAATGATGACTTCCACGTGACAATGTCTCTGCATGCCGACGGCTCCCCCTCCTCCCGCAGGGGGCTGTGTGGGGAGTCACCTTTGCTCAGAGGGCCGGGACCTGAGGCGGTGGTGCAGAGGACCTAGCATGGGCCCATTTTCCATGTAAACATTCAGGCAGGTTCTGGGAGGGTATTTGGGCAGGGGTCCACCGGCTTGAGAGACTTCACACCAAGTGGGGTTTGCAGAGCCCTCTCCAGCTTCGCTCATTTGAACAATAACCTGGAACCTGGCTTCACCCGTGGGGCCCCCTCGCTCACTTCTCACTCATCAGCACCTCCTGATTCAACTTTGTTAACGCTCTCCCCTCTCTCCCTCCCCCAGCACCAGCCTAGCCCAGGTGTCCTCACTCTCCCCTGCCAACGAGGGCTGTGTGCTCTCTGGCCCACTCTCCACCCACCACCCCCTACAACCCCGGCAGCCCAAATGAACTCTATAAACCACAACAACGACCACAAACCTCCCTGGCTTTTTCAAATTACTGTTCGCAGTACACAAGTCAAGGTCACACAAGGCGCTCTGATAACCTCAACCTGCCCGTGTCCCCAGCATGAAATTCACATCTTACCCATTCCCCTCCTGGTTTCTAGCACTGCAGGATTGCTGGTTGTCTCCATGTTTTTTCAACTCACCCTAATTGTCTCCATCCTCTGCCTTTGCACATGCTTTCCCCTGGTGCTCCTTGTCTTTCTGCGTTTCTCCCCCTCATTCATTGCTCTTGTACATCCTGCACAACCCAGCTCCAGCAGTATCTGCTCCACGAGGCTTCCCTTAATCCTCAAGCCACGTCAGCCCTTCTGTCCCTCCACCTCCACAGCACTCCATTTACTGTGCACCTGGGTTGTGCAGAAATGACCTGCATGTGGCTGTCCTTCCCCTTGACTTCCTGAGGCCGGCACCGTGGTTGGTCATCTCTGTATTGTCAAGGCACAGGATTTGACATCTAGTGAGTGCTCATGGAAGAAAGACACAGTCAATGAAGGAGGGGAGGAAGAAGAATGGGAGGCAAGACTTCAGGTAAATGATAGAGCTTTTACATCAGATATCACAGTGTTAGCTGGCTAGGATCTGCACAAGGTGACCACGCTGTGAGGGTCCACCTGGGAAGAGGCGTGACCCCTGGGACTCAGCGGCAGAAGGGGGCAGGTCACCAAGAGGTTTGGAGTGGGCAAAGTTTCTAGTTTTGAAATTGCAGAGCCTTCACCAGAGCCAGTTCATTGACCATGGCAATGAGTCCTTGCTGGCTCCTATAATAATGTGGACTGCACTTGGGCAGCCCATCCGTGAGACAGGGGACAAGATGCAACTGCGAGCAAATGCTTATTGAGCATCTATTATGCATCAGACAGTGTTCCAAGCATTTCTGTCTTATTTTATTCTCACAACTCTTCTTCCTTATCCCTATTTTATAGATGAAATAACTGAGAGAAAGAGGGGGGTTAAGTAACTTGTTCACAATCACACAGCTTATAAATGCTGGAGCCAGGATTACAACCCAAGTAGTTAAGCTCCAGGACTGTTTTCTTAACCTTTACTCAAGCTCTGCTGTGCTGGCTACAGCCTGTACGGTGAGCGAGGAGGCCTCTGCCTCCCCCATTTCACAGGGCAGTGGGTGAGGTTAGGTCCCATCTGAGGCCCAGCGCCTCTTCTGTGTCCTGGAGCCAGCCCAGACTTCTCTCCCACCCACTGACTCTGGACAGAGCTCCGGATAGGAAGCCTCCTGCTCCCCACCCACCCTCTGCCCCACCGTGATGGTCTTTAGAGTTGGCATCAATAGTGTAAATATCACAGCTGTAGCCTGTGACCCTGTGTTCTCTGCCCCTCCAGCTTTGGTTGTACTCAGGAAAGGAAGCCGTCATCTACCTGCCTAGACACTCAGTGGGAAAGTGAGCCCTTGTCCTTCCTTGGGGGATGTAGTCCTCAGTTCAAGAAGCTATGGCCTAGGAATGGGGTCTCAGACACTATGGACTGAGTGACCCAGGGGACCAGGGACTCATCAGAGCCCCTGACACCTTGCTCTCCATATGGCAGCAGGTGGCAAGAGGGGAGACCCCGTGTTTATACCTGGTACACTCACGTGTTTGCACCTCCTTTCCTGGGAGCCTTGCCCACCTCTCCTGCCCCAAGCTCTGGGCAGGCTCCTGTTGACATGCTTTTCCTGGGAGAAGCCAGATGCTCCTTCTGATAATAGATCATTAGATTCAGGAGAACCCCATCTCAGCCCCACCTCTCTGCAGAGTGGCCCCATGTAAGAGGCTTTCTCCATACAGCTACAAAGATCAGAGCTGGGTCCAGGGAGAAAAATACAGGGGGTGGAGAAGAGCTTCAGAACCAGGACACAACGCTGAGGAGGTAGGGGAGGGTTCTCTGACTCTGGGAGGTGTGTGCGAGAGGCCGGAAGTCTCCATGGAGAAGCGATCCCCACCCCGGGTAAAGGCAGGCTAACTGGCCATCTCTAGCTCCCTCTGACTCTGACTCTGACTCTTCTTTTTGATCTCTTCCCCTCTGGGCCCTTGCTCCCCCTCCATCTTTCTGTGTCCCCCGAGGCCCCTCCATCCAGGGCCCTGTAGCCAGCCCTGCAGCGGCACAGTGTCCACTGCAATGGAACCTGTACTGTGGACCGCAGGCGCGGCGCTGCAATCTCTGCTGCAGCCACCGCTATGGCCGCGGGCAAGCTCCGCCCCGCTCTGGACCCGTCTCCTTATTTACATGAAAGGAGGTGGAGCCGATTGTAGTCACTAAAATTTCTTCGAGAAAGAGCAACCTCCATTTTCATGTGGAAATATTCCTCTGTGGATGCCTGAGGTACGAAGGAAAATTACCACCCTCTCCCACCTCAAAGGAGGCGAAGAGGAAGATGATCTTTATGACCAGGGGAACAGTTGTGTCATGTTGCTTCTGAAAGGGAGGGCAAGAGAGGGGAATAGGAACGAGGAGCTGGGAAGACAGAGAAACTGAGGGAAGTAGGCACGGCACCTTCTAGGCAGAGAGAAAACGTGCAGATAACAGTCGTTCCCTGGCTGCAGCAAGAACCCCAGCGCCACCTGCTTTGCCAATCCCAAGTGTAGTCTCCATGGCTTGAGATTTGGGATGAGGGGACCAGGGGAGGGGCTTTTCGCTGCCATTTGGCTTGGAGTGAAGCGGAGGTAGTGAGGTCAAACAACACAGAACTGGAAGCCAAGAGGGCTGCCTCCCTGAGTATAAGCCCCAGGGAGTCCCTGACTCGGAGGGTCTGAACGTCAGCTGTGGAGCTGCTGTCCAGGACGATCTTAATCAGGGCCGTTGGAGCCAGAATGTTCTGGCCATGTCTGGGTTATGAGTGGACACAAATCACAAGCTTAGATCTGCCCACCTTAGGCTCCCATGAGTGGAGGGTTTGGGGAGTTCCAGGGCTCACTGAATGGTCCAGGAATCAGCCTCCCCTCTCCCTACCTCATCATTACACGCACACCATCCTGCCACCGGACTGCTGCAGCAGAGGCAGCACCCTGGCCTGGCCGATTCCTGGCAGGGTGGAGCTGGGAGGTGTGAGAAGAGTTGGGGGCCTCCATCTGCAACTCGCGACAGCCAGGAAGCCAGGCCAGCCGGGCCAGCCACTGTTAAATGGCACCATAAAAAGAATTATTTTTCAGAAAATATTCATAAAACCCTGTTTTATGTCAGTTCTGGGCTTGCAAACCAGTTCCTATGCTTTCTCTCTTTGTATTTTCCATTTCTTCCTCCCTGATCAGTCACAGGCAAAGAATGATAAAATTTCCAGCCTGGAGACACAAGTCCCCAGACAAGGATTGGAGAGTCACAGGCTTCCCAGATGATCCCTCCCTAGTTTTCACCTGCCTCCTGTTCCCCGAGACTCAGGAAGCGTGGAAGGAGGACGGAGCAGGATGGTAANCTCTCTTTGTATTTTCCATTTCTTCCTCCCTGATCAGTCACAAGCAAAGAATGATAAAATTTCCAGCCTGGAGACACAAGTCCCCAGACAACGATTGGAGAGTCACAGGCTTCCCAGATGATCCCTCCCTAGTTTTCACCTGCCTCCTGTTCCCCGAGACTCAGGAAGCGTGGAAGGAGGACGGAGCAGGATGGTAACAGGGAGAGAGGAGAGGAACAGAGGAGGAGACAGGCGGACAAGAGAGAAAACTGACAGAAGATGGAGTGAGGATCCAGGAGTGAGGGGTCAGCGGAAAGAGAGACGGAAGAGGGAGAGACAGACAGACCGTGCTGCAGAGAGAGGAAGAGGAGAGGGGAAACAGTCAGAAGAGGCTCGGGTGGAGAGAAAGAATCCAAGGGGAGGGACCAGACCATCTGGAGTCGGCACACAGCAGGGTCTCAGTGAAAGCAAGGCAGCACAGCATGGGTTGCCAGCACAGACTGCTGCCTGGGATGAGGGGCCAAGACCCACGGGCCTCTAGAGACACTCCTGGGAGCAAGCAGCCTCCTCCACACAGGGAGACTTGAAAAACACAAATTCCCTGCTTGAGTCCCCCACTTCAGAAGAGCAGCCCCCTCACTCTTCATCCTCCAACAAAGATTCTTCAGGCTCAGCACCAGTCACGGGCTGGTCTTCAGGGGTCCTGGGGCCTGGCCCTGACCTTGCCCCCACTTCTGACTTGAAAAACACAAATTCCCTGCTTGAGTCCCCCACTTCAGAAGAGCAGCCCCCTCACTCTTCATCCTCCAACAAAGATTCTTCAGGCTCAGCACCAGTCACGGGCTGGTCTTCAGGGGTCCTGGGGCCTGGTCCTGACCTTGCCCCCACTTCTAAGGAGTCCCTCTCTCAGCCTCATTTCCCTCATCTCTATAATGGGCATAATAAACCTTTGGCACAGGTTACAATAAGGTTGCAATGAGATAGTGGATGGAAACCAAACCCCAGTACATGGTTAGTTGTTATTGCTGCCCCTGCAGGCTGCAGAGACCAGCAGCTAGGTGCAGGGTCGGGAAGCAGCTGCTGCTGCTGGAAGTCCACAAGTGCTTCAGCCCTGGAGGTGAGGTCCAGGCACAGCCAAGGGCAGTGGCCTGAGTAGTGAGCAGGCTCAGACCTGGACTACCTCACTGTGCACATTTAGAAGGTGGTGCTTTATCAGGTAGGTAACTGGAGCCAACGGGTCAGTTGTGTGGCTAGAGCACATCATCCAAGTTTTCTGTTCCCCTGGCATTATGGTATTTGATTTTGCAAGTCACCCTGGCTCCAAAATCACTGCAGATGGTGAGTGCAGCCATGAAATTAAAAGGCTCCTTGGAAGAGAAGCTATAACAAACCTAGACAGCATATTATAAAGCAGAGACATTATTTTGCCAACAAAGGTCCGTCTAGTCAAAGCTATGGTTTTTCCAGTAGTCATGTATGGATGTGAGAGTTGGACCATAAAGAAGTCTGCATGCTGAAGAATTAATGCTTTTGAACTGTGATGTTGGAGATCACTTGAGAGTCCCTTGGACTGCAAGGAGATCAAACCAGTCAATCTTAAGGGAAGTCAACCCTGAAAAATCTTTGGAAGGACTGATGCTAAAGCTAAAACTCCAATACTTTGGCCACCTGATGCAAAGAACTGACTCACTGGAAAAGACCATGATGCTGGGAAAGATTGAAGGTGGGACGAGAAGGGGACGACAGAGGATGAGATGGTTGGATGGCATCACTGACTCGATGGACATGAGTCTGAGCAAACTCTAAGAGGTAGTGAAGGACAGGGAGGCCTGGGGTGCTGTAGTCTATGGGGTCGCAAAGAGTTGGACATGACTTAGTGACTAAAAACGACTAAGCGTCTGTCCTGTGGAGGAGCTTTAGGGTGGGTGGACCCTGGCTTAGGGCAGGAATGGGGAGGTTGGAGGAGGGTTAAGGCTGGCCCTTATTTTCACCCCGAAGAATCTGTGCCTCAGCCTGGTTCTGACCCCACGTTCTCGGATGTGGGGTGGGTGAGATGTGTCCACTGTCACAGGGACCTGTGCCCTTGTGGGGCTGAGGACGCCTAACTGCCTTGGACCTGGAGGATGCAGGAAAGGTTGCAGCAGGAGGCTGGGCTTGGGTGGGGCCTGGCGTCTGGTGTGAGCAGCTGCAACCTGCAAGGCCCTGGGACTTTGCCCTGTGGGCAGCAGAAGCCACAGGCAGCTTTAGAACAGGGCAGTGCAATGTCATGTAAAAGCCTGATGGTCTGGGCCCTAACTCTCCTCCCTCTGAGTCTGTTCCCATCAGCAAACTAGAAGAGCTCCCATGAGGACTCAGGGTCAAGCGGATGTGCCTGTGCTTATAGAACCCAAGTGTTCTGAGTGCTTCGTGGTGGTGGTGAAAGAAGGTAGTGAAGATGACAAAGAAGGAGGGCATTTACTGAGCCCCGCCTCCCCCCAGGCCATGACAGCTCACAGGGACACAATGACACAGGAAGTCTCATGGTCCCAGGGACTTTCCTCCGTGATGGCGGAGCAGGATGGCAGGGCATCGGCTGCTCTATATTGGAAGAACCCTGACAACGACTGACTGTGAANTCTCGGATGTGGGGTGGGTGAGATGTGTCCACTGTCACAGGGACCTGTGCCCTTGTGGGGCTGAGGACGCCTAACTGCCTTGGACCTGGAGGATGCAGGAAAGGTTGCAGCAGGAGGCTGGGCTTGGGTGGGGCCTGGCGTCTGGTGTGAGCAGCTGCAACCTGCAAGGCCCTGGGACTTTGCCCTGTGGGCAGCAGAAGCCACAGGCAGCTTTAGAACAGGGCAGTGCAATGTCATGTAAAAGCCTGATGGTCTGGGCCCTAACTCTCCTCCCTCTGAGTCTGTTCCCATCAGCAAACTAGAAGAGCTCCCATGAGGACTCAGGGTCAAGCGGATGTGCCTGTGCTTATAGAACCCAAGTGTTCTGAGTGCTTCGTGGTGGTGGTGAAAGAAGGTAGTGAAGATGACAAAGAAGGAGGGCATTTACTGAGCCCCGCCTCCCCCCAGGCCATGACAGCTCACAGGGACACAATGACACAGGAAGTCTCATGGTCCCAGGGACTTTCCTCCGTGATGGCGGAGCAGGATGGCAGGGCATCGGCTGCTCTATATTGGAAGAACCCTGACAACGACTGACTGTGAATCTCTTTCCCCACTCTCTGAGGAGCAGCCCCCCGGGCCAGACCCAAAGGTGCAGAACCGGAACCCTCCAAGGGCAACCTCAGCTGGGACTTGAACCTGGATCGTGCTGGTTGGTGAAGGCTCGCCTGCCGTCTGGTGACTGCCACCAGGAGGCAGTGTTGCCCAGGCTGTGACCTCGGGCTCCAAACAGGTGACCTGGAAGAGCAAGGCTTCAGCTTGAGAACTGGAAAGGATCAGGCTTGCCTTTGGTTTCAGGAACAGATAAGACCACCAAGAGCAGACTTGCCCAAGTCCTGTTGGCACATTCAAGGTGGAGGCTGAGTCTAGATTTCCAGACTCCCAGGTGCCCACCTGGCCTCAGCACGCTTTGGCTCACCTGGATGTAGGGGAGTGGGCCAGCATCCGGTTCACCTCAGCTTCCGACACCTTGCCCTCAGTGAGCTTGAATCTGCAGGGAGGACAGGCCCTGTGTTTGGAACTTGTTCAGAAATATTCATGCATGCAATGGGCTTCCATGGTGGCTCAGACAGTAAAGAATCTGCCTGCAACACAGGAGACCTGGGTTCAAACCTTGGGTCAGGAAGATCCCCTGAAGGAGGAAATGGCAACCCACCCCAGCATTCTTGCCTGGAGAATTCCATGGACAGAGAAGGCTGACAGGCTACAGCCCATGGGGTCCTAAAGAGTTGGACACGACTGAGCAACTAACACTCTCAGTGAAGTACTATTGAGCAACTACACTATGCTGTGCGTTGAGCTCCCAGCTGGAGAACTGGTCCTCCCTGACTCCCAGAGTCCACAGCTTCGGGCGATGCAGGCGCCAGGGGTAACACTATAACAGGTGATGGTTACTCGGAGGGCAGGGCCAGCCTCAGGACTTAGAGTTGATCTGGAAGCACACTGACGTCCTCCTCAAACCTCCTTCCCCTCTCCGTGCTCATTAATCCTGCTTCCCAGTTCTCCCCACCCAGTCTCTCCAGCCACATGTTCCCTTCCCTCCCCGCCACAAATCCATGCTCCTGCCACATAGAACTCCTCAAGGTTCCCCGAACAGAGCTCCAGTTACCAGCCCCCACTGTCCCCTGCATAGATAATTTCCCAGTCTCCCTATGTTTACCTGAAATTTCCCTCTTGTTCTCCAAGACCTCATTTCATTCTACCTCCTCATAGACATTTCCCTGGCCTACCAGCCTCACAATTTATACCTCTTCTGAAGCATGGGCTTCATATAAGCAGGCTTAGATTATGGTTTTCTTATGTCTTATTGCTCTTAAAAAAAAAAAAAAAGGCAAAGCCCATGGTGCAGAGACCTTACTCATCCTTGTATTCCCTGAGTGAAGTCTTTAAAATAGAGGACATGTGACTGATATCTCAGAAGGCAATGGAAACCGACTCCAGTATATATCTAGTTCATTAACTTTATAGCTGAAGATTAAGTACCATTCAAGATTAGTACTAAATTTATTTTATCAAAAGCAAAACAGAAAGCAATGCAAGCCTCTGGGTACCACACAGGTCTGAGTCTTCCCTCTCGTATGCGTGGTTTCTAAGAGAAATCCTCCAAGTCAGTGTTTATCAATAAGGATAATATCACCACCCACAGGGTGTTTTGAAACTCTGCAGGGGAATTTGGGCTTTCATATATTTGTGGAGAGGGGGCTTGTGATCATGGGTCAGGGATGCTTGGTGTCCTGTAAGGAGTTCCACAAAGAGAATTATTCCCTATCCTGCACAGTGTTTGCACATCTTGCCAGACATTCATCAGGAGAGAAAAAGCCATTTGTATTATCCAAGCCTAAAACCATTTTACATAAACACAAAGTTGTGGGGGGTTTTGCAAAGTTTTCATATATATATACTGCATCTTACAGGAATACAATTGCCCTGCACACTGAAAGATAAATGTATGTTGTTTTGTTCCAAACCTTACCAAGAGCTACTCACCACTTCTGAAGGCCCCCTTATGGACAGCACTGCTTGTGCATTTGAAGCATCAGAGCAACACACCTGTATCCCGCTGTATTTTAGCAGTCACGTTCATGGTGATTCAACAAAAAGGCGAGTGGACAGAGAATGGCTCCTGCCATATCAGTAAGCAGAATATAGCTATCCGACAGTGCACCTTGTGGGGATTCAGTTTGGAGAAAAACAGGTTACAGGCCCTAGATAGTTCAGTTCAGTCGCTCACTCATGTCCACCTCTTTGAGACCCCAAGGACTGCAGCATGCCAAGCTTACCTGTCCATCACCAACTCCCAGAGCTTGCTCAAAATCATGTTAAGGTGCCCATCAAAACTTGTAATGTCTAGTTTTTCTTTAATTAACAGTCATCTCTTGATGTTCCGACTGCCTTTTTCTTAATTGAAAAACTCCTATATATCCTGGCTCTCCACTACCTCTTCAGAACAACCCCTCAGACTCCCTGAAGGCCACCTTATGGACAGCACTGCTAGTGCGCGTGAGGCAGCAGAGCAACACTGTTGGATGACTGTGCCAAATAAAATGTAATTCCCAGTTTTTAGGTTGTGCAGCGTTTTCCCCCCAGTCGACAGGTGTGAGACTTTGACCACAGCAGCATGTCTGCTGGCGTTCTTATGCCCAACATTAACAGACCAAATTACATATTGTTTTATTATCAGCTACTTTCCTTTTCCTTTCGTTTCTCTTTTTCCCTACAGTTAGGGCATCATATTAAATTTTTTAAATCATATGTGTAGGTGTTTTGTATTATCCAGATATTTGATTTTAGCATAGACGCAGCATTATAAAGTACTTGTAATAAAAGAGGACATTGGTTGAAAACCCCTGTTCTACATGTGTCTTTCAAGTCTGAGAAGTGAAAAGAACTGTGATGTTGGACCAGTCCCTAGAATCTGAAGCTAACGATCTTTTATCCTAAATGACACTAGACTTTTCTGAATGATCTGCCAAGAGATTAGTGTCTTTCAAAAGATAGGGAGCTGGTATGATCTATGGCAAAGAGCAACAGGCCTGGGCTGAAGACTCTTCTGCTAGTTACTGGTTATCTTGCCTTGAGAGTATGACTTAATCCTCATTTGCCTCATCTGGGAAATGAGGACAAAGATAACTTACTTTATAGCTTGGAATTGTGATTAATTGAGACACCAGATCAGAACTGTTTCATATGTAAAGCCCACATCGATGCAGGTTATTAAGGTTGTCAGAAGAGAAAAGAAATAGATGCGATGAATTTTCACCATCCCTCCAACCTCCACTCAGGAACCCTAAGCTGTGTAAGTGGGAGACGATGGTTAACTCAAGCCCCAAACTGGGTTCTGGGCCTGCCTTGCCACTGACTTCATAAACAACACCAGGCCAGTGGCATCCCCTTTCTGAAGTTCAGTTTTCCTACTTGAAGACGGCAGTAATTAAAGCAGATGAGCCTTAGAGAGCCTTCTAGCTATGGCAGGAGTTTTTCCACCCTCCAACCTCTCAGCTCAGCTCCCAGGCTTTGAAAGCACCCCCTCTAAAAAGTTGGTTTGCATCAAATGCTGACACCTTTAGCATTTCCAAGTCCAGCAGCTTGACTGGCTTTTAAAGGGATGTTGGATTTCTTTAGAGCTTGGTGAAAAGCTCCAGCTCCATGTTAGAAGCATTCCAATCACATTCTAGCAGAACCCATCTTTAAACAGGTCCAAAGGCACACCCAGCGACCGTGGTTGGTTGTGGTGTAGAGAGGAGGCTCAGGGAGCCTTTGGAATGGGAGATGGGCAGAGCAGCCATGGGAGTGTGGGATGTGGACTGGACTGGTAAGAGAAGCCACAAAAGCTGAGCATGAACTCCCAGTGGCTGGCTGTGTAAATAACAGGGAATGAGGGCACAGAGAGACATGGTTTCGGGGTGTGGGGTCCCAGGCAAAGGATTTGAGCTAGGAGGTGGTCTTAGGGGATGTGGGGTTCAGGGAAGTAAGGGGTCTGGAGCATGACTTAGCAGTCCCTGCTGTGGATTTTGGATTTGATCACTGACTGCAACTGAAGTCTTTTATTTGAGAAGATAGGAAAATAAGTTGTGTCTCTCTGGGATACTGAGGCTCCTGAGGAATGCAGAGGGTGCAGTGGGCCAGGGAATTCAGGAGGTACAGAGAGCTGAGCCAACTCTCACAGTGGGCCCGGGCCCATCTGCCTGTGCAGGCCAGAGAAACAAACACAGGCTGGCAGATCCCAATCAGATGCAAAGTCCTGACCAGTGTCCACGCTTGGCCTCAGCACCCTCGTGGGTGGGCACACAGGCTGCCAGCTCAGGCCCATGTTAGAAGTCCCTCCAGGGGATGAATCTTCCAGCGTTCCTCCAGGCACTTGGTCCCAAGCTTCCCAGGGACTCAGGCCAACCAGAAGAGGTGCTTTGCCTGCTGTGGTTTATGCTCCATGAGGCTGCTCCCTTCTCAGCGGACAGCTGCCCGGCCCGCTGCTCTGGCTCCGACACAGCTCTTCACTTTCAGCTTTTGAATTTCAAAGTAAACCTGAGGCTGACTGCAAACAGATGGATGGGGTCATAAAAATCCCTCAAGCAGGGAGCAAAGAGGCTTGTGGTTATAAAAGAGAGGCTCCTTTGGAAGAACGATACCAGTGCCCATGCTGGGTTCCTGCCTCTGTGAGCTCCTGCTCATTCTTTGCTGCAAACAGACCAACCCTGCCTCCTTCTCACCCATCCAAATCCTACTTGCTTTCAAGGCTCAGACCAGCCCCAGAGTTCCCAGGCAGCCTTCTGTGACTTCCTCTCCCAGACCTTATACCTCCCCACCCACCTGGCTATCAGACTACTCTACCTTTGAGCTCCTAGGGTTATGACTTCCCACACCCCTTCACAGAGATCTCCCACATACATGGCTGGCAGATTTTTTACATTAAATAATCTTTCAAAATATATTCTAGGCATAATATCAGAAAACACCTTCCCCTTTGTGATTAATCCAGTGTTGGACAAGAGATTGATGCTGAATCAATGCTAGTAGATGCTTTTCATGAAAAAGCAACTTATATAACTTTAGTAATAGTGGACAGGAACTGGATGATGTCAATATCACCTCTAAGCAGCTGCCACGGGGACTTGTTATGATGCAACACAGGAAGTGTCATTGTAGTGAGCAGTGAGGGACCCATTTCCAGGGTACACTCCAGGCGGGAAGTGTCCTCACTGAGAAAGATGATCTGCTATGTTGTTGTTGTTGTTCAGTCGCTCAGTTGTGTCCGACTCTTTACAGCCCCATGGACTGCAGCACGCCAGGCTTCCCTGTTCTTCACCATCTCCCAGAGTTCGCTCAAACTCATGTCCATCGAGTCAGTGATGCCATCCAGCCATCTCATCCTCTGTCGTCCCCTTCTCCTCCTGCCCCCAATCCCTCCCAGCATCAGGGTCTTTTCCAATGAGTCAACCCTTTTCTTCAGGTGGCCAAAGTATTAGAGCTTCGGCATCAGTCCTTACAATAATATTCAGGACTGGTCTCCTTTAGGATGGACTGAATTGGTCTTCTTGCAGTCCAAGGGACTCTCAAGAGTCTTCCCCAACACCACAGTTCAAAAGCATCAATTTTTCAGCATTCAGCCTTATTTATGGTCCACCTCTCACATCCATAGATGACTACTGGAAAAACCATAGCTTTGACTAGATGGAGCTTTGTCAGCAAAGTAATGTTTCTGTTTTTTAATATGCTGTCTAGGTTTGTCATAGCTTTTCTTCCAAATGCCTTTTAATTTCATGACTGCAGTCACCGTCCACAGTGATTTTGGAGCCCAGGAAAATCAGGTCTGTCACTATTTCCAATTTTCCCCCATCTATTATACCATAGAGCAAAAGAGAGCTCTTGGCAGAGGGAATGAGAAGACAAGATGAAGAACGAGGAGGTTAGGAAAGTTAAATAAATGGTAAAACACATGCAGGCTTTAGAATCAGAATCCCAGTTCCGCTATTTGCAAGCTATTTGACTTTGTGCAAGGGATTCAATCTCTCTGACCCTGAGTTTTGTTACTTGTCAATAAGAATGATAGTAATACCTATCCTGCAGTTTTACTATGAGATGTAAAGGAGATAATGATGCTCATGATATGCTAAGTGTTTTTATCAAAGAGAGACCTGCAGACCAGGCACATGGCAGGAGGGAGCCACCTCTGCATTAGCAAGAAGAACTGACATCCAGTCTGGGTTGGATGAAGTGAGAACACCTCAGAAATGCAAAGATACTTGCTTCTATTTATTGAGGGCTTATGGGGCTTCCCCAGTGGCTCAGCAGTAAAGAATCTCCCTTCAATGTAGGAGATGTAGTTTCAATCCCTGGGTCAGAAAGATTACCCTAGAGGAGGGCGTGGAACCCACTCCAGTATTCTGGCCAGGAGAATCCCATGGACAGAGGAGCCTGAAGGGCTGTGATCCATGGGGTCGAAAAGAGTTGGACACGACTGGAGTGACTAAGCACAGCATATATTGAGGGCTTGCTATGTGCCACCTGACAGGCAAAGAATATTTCAAGCTTTACACTGTCCTGGAGAGTAAAGGCCATTGTCCCTGCTTTACAGATAAGGAAACTGAGGTTCCAAGAAGTTAGATGATTTATTCATGGTTACCTAGCCAATGTCAGACTCCAAAACCTACACACTTAACCACTCTTCTACACTTAAAAGTTGAGCATTTGAGACAAAGAAACTAAAGTATAATACACTGTTACTTGTAACTTTTCCTGGTGCCTAGGAAAAGTTTGAGGCCTCAAAGCTAAAGACTGATGCATCCCAATTCAGAAAAAGGAAGCCAGACCACCCCTGCAGTACTTGCTGAGGGAAAACAAAACTAGCCCAGCACTCATAGACCATCCCTGCCCTAACAACCTATTCATGGGTAGCACTGAGGCCAAAGGACCCTCAGGGGAGGGATGGGGATATGGAGGCAGTGAGGATGGACTTCCAGAGCAGAAACCTCAGGGGAACTGGAAGATGCTAGCCAGGGAGGGCCTGGCCCACATCAGGGAGGAGCTCCGTGGTTCTGAAGAAATCCACTCGTATGCCCCCAGCCAGAGAAAGAGCCAGCTCTGGTGTCTCTCCTCCCTTCATCTCGTCTCTGTGTCCAGCCTCGCAGGAGTCGTTGCAGCCTCCACTGAAGTTATGGGGCTTACTCTGTGCTGACAGGGGAGTGGAGAAAAATGAACGCTGTGAATCTGATGGGAAATTTAGATTGATTTTCATCAGGTGGGAGTCTTTAATATGTGAAAAGAAGACTCTTCTAATAGCTGAGTGACAGGAAAGTTATTGAATGGGTATGCACAAAAGGCCAGCCAGGGGTGGGACTTCCCTGGCTGTCCAGCAGTTAAGGCTTCACCTCCCAATGCAGGGAGTGGGGGTTCAATCCCTGGTCAGGGAGCTTAGATCCCATATGCCTCATAGCCAAAAAAAAAAAAAAAAAAAGCAAAACATAAAACAGAACAATATTGGAACAAATTCAATAAAAACTTTCAAAAATGGCCCACGTCAAAAAAAAAAATTACATAAAAACTCATTCAAGGATGAAGAGGGAGCACAGAGCCAGTTGCAGGAAATGGCTGGGGAAAAATAATAAATTTGTTTCCTCTTTGCACCCCACTGGGTCCAACCAGATAAACCAGAAGTTTACATTAGGAAATCAGGCCAGTGCAGTCAGCCACACAAGCAGCATCAGGCAGGACAAGGTGAAAAAGAAACCAAACCAGACCATGGCAGGGATTCTGCCTGGTCTGATAATTACTCTTACCAGTTCATTAGTAAGGAAACACAGAAGTCCCATCTCAAAAGCCATTGATGTAGCACTTCAGAACCATTAAATCCAATTAGCATTGTGCTAACTATGTAGTAAGCTGTGTATGATTTTCATTCCCAAAATGAAAGTCCAAGTTAAAAAAAAAAAAAACACTGCGGTTTTGTTGTGTGGATACATCTGAACTGGGTTGACCATTAGAAGTCCAGATTCTGGAGTCCAGAGAACAGAGTCATTGTCTAGCCAGCATGGTAAAACATTTAGTCAAAGGACTCTACATATGAAACCCTTGAAAATGGCTTTCTTGGTCTTAAAGTAAGACCTTGATTCACAAACCTAGCACCCAAGTTCATGTCTCGCATTAAAGAGACCCGTATCAACCGCCAGTCGACACCCGCTCCCAGTGCCCTTGCTCTCCGGGAGTTCTTAGGCAGGGCACTGGGTGTCATCCTCTCACCCACACCGCCAATAGCCCTGAGAAATCAGCACCACCTCCCCTGTCGTATAACCACAGACACCGAGGTTTGGAAAGATGAGGGACTTTTGGAGGCGCCTCAACCCAGGAATCAAACCCAGGTCTCTCGCATGGCAGGAGGATTCTTTACCAGCTGAGCCACAAGGGAAGCCCAAGAATACTGGAGTGGGTAGCCTATCCCTTCTCCAGGGAATCTTCCCGACACAGGAATCGAACTGGGGTCTCCTGCATTGCAGGTGGATTCTTTACCAACTGAGATGTCTGGGAAGCCCTCACAGCTAGGGAGTGGCTGCAAANCTGAGCCACAAGGGAAGCCCAAGAATACTGGAGTGGGTAGCCTATCCCTTCTCCAGGGAATCTTCCCGACACAGGAATCGAACTGGGGTCTCCTGCATTGCAGGTGGATTCTTTACCAACTGAGATGTCTGGGAAGCCCTCACAGCTAGGGAGTGGCTGCAAAAACCAGAATTAAGGTCCCTAAGATGCTAATCCATGCCTTTTCAACTAACCTAAGTCAGAGCCTGGCCCAACCTCAGTCCCTGCCTTTTGGAGCCCAGAATTCTGCCCTGCCCAGAGCTACTCTCTTGGCCTCCCAGCCCAACTCCATGTGTGTTTCTTCATATCACATTCACTCCCTGACCTTACATGACAGTCTCCTTCCTGAGCCCAATGCCCCCACGCACCAGCCCCATGAGAACTAGAATATCAGCCCCCGGGTTTCACATCTTCCCTGCACGTTCTCTGCTCCATGTCCACTGTCTGGCTCAAAGCCCACTCTCAAAGTGTTTATGGTGTGAGTTTTGAAAGTTCTTTCTATAGTAAAACTAGGGCTACATTTTTAAAGACATGTGTATCATTATAGGATATTCAAAGGCCTGGCTCCAAGGCCCTAATTCAGGAACTGATCCCTTGGCCAGCTCCAGATGCATGCCCTGTGTCAGTCCTTGGCCAGACCCTGAGGACCCACAGGTAAACCATACACACGCCACAGGATGACTGGACTGAAGTAAAGAACTTTCCTTCTGGCCCCATGTGAGGGGATCATCCGATAACAGCAAGGCTTCTTCTGCCCTCAAGGGGCTCACAGTCGACTGAAGCATAAATAAGTATGTTGGACTTCCCTGGTGGTCCAGTGGTTGAGAATCCACCTGCCGATGCAGGTTCGATCCCTGGTCTAGGAAGACGCCACCAGCTGAAAGGAACTAAGCTCTTGTGCAACAGCTACTGAACCAGCGTGCCTGAAGCCTATGCTTGACCCAAGAAGCCACCGCAATGGGAAGCCTGAGCATCGCAACCAGAGAGCTGCCCCACTCCCCACAGCTAGAGAGCTGCCCCACTTTCCACACTTGAGAAAACCCCTACTCTCCACAGCCAGAGAGCTGCGCCACTCTTCTCAGCCAGAGAGCTGCCCCACTCCAGAGCCACAGAGCTGCCCCACTCCAGAGCCACAGAGCTGCCCCACTCTCAACAGCCAGAGAAAACCCCCACTCTCCACAGCTAGAGAACTGCCCCACTCTCCACAGCTAGAGAGCTGCCCCCACTCTCCACAGCCAGAGAACTGCCCCCACTCTCCACAGCTAGAGAGCTGCCCCCACTCTCCACAGCTAGAGAGCTGCCCCCACTCTCCACAGCCAGAGAACTGCGCCACTCCCCAAAGCCAGAGAGCTGCCCCACTCCCCACAGCCAGAGAGCTGCCCTACTCTCCATAGCCAGAGAGCTGCCCCACTCTCCACAGCCAGACAGCTGCCCCACTCCCCACAGCCAGACAGCTGCCCCACTCTACACAGCCAGAGAACTGCGCCACTCCCCACAGCCAGAGAGCTGCCCCCACTCTCCACAGCCAGAGAAAAGCCCCACTCTCCACAGCCAAAGAGCAGCCCCACTCTCCACAGCCAGAGAAAACCCCCACTCTCCACAGCTAGAGAACTGCCCCACTCTCCACAGCCAGAGAGCTGCCCCCACTCTCCACAGCCAGAGAACTGCCCCCACTCTCCACAGCTAGAGAGCTGCCCCCACTCTCCACAGCTAGAGAGCTGCCCCCACTCTCCACAGCCAGAGAACTGCGCCACTCCCCAAAGCCAGAGAGCTGCCCCACTCCCCACAGCCAGAGAGCTGCCCTACTCTCCGTAGCCAGAGAGCTGCCCCACTCTCCACAGCCAGACAGCTGCCCCACTCCCCACAGCCAGACAGCTGCCCCACTCTACACAGCCAGAGAACTGCGCCACTCCCCACAGCCAGAGAGCTGCCCCCACTCTCCACAGCCAGAGAAAAGCCCCACTCTCCACAGCCAAAGAGCAGCCCCACTCTCCACAGCCAGAGAAAACCCCCACTCTCCACAGCTAGAGAACTGCCCCACTCTCCACAGCCAGAGAGCTGCCCCCACTCTCCACAGCCAGAGAACTGCCCCCACTCTCCACAGCTAGAGAGCTGCCCCCACTCTCCACAGCTAGAGAGCTGCCCCCACTCTCCACAGCCAGAGAACTGCGCCACTCCCCAAAGCCAGAGAGCTGCCCCACTCCCCACAGCCAGAGAGCTGCCCTACTCTCCGTAGCCAGAGAGCTGCCCCACTCTCCACAGCCAGACAGCTGCCCCACTCCCCACAGCCAGACAGCTGCCCCACTCTACACAGCCAGAGAACTGCGCCACTCCCCACAGCCAGAGAGCTGCCCCCACTCTCCACAGCCAGAGAAAAGCCCCACTCTCCACAGCCAAAGAGCAGCCCCACTCTCCACAGCCAGAGAAAACCCCCACTCTCCACAGCTAGAGAACTGCCCCACTCTCCACAGCCAGAGAGCTGCCCCCACTCTCCACAGCCAGAGAAC
>SJYX01019015.1:0-14256 GCA_006410675.1 Oreotragus oreotragus | reverse complement strand
AGCTGCCCCACTCTCCACAGCCAGAGAGCTGCCCCACTCTCCACAGCCAGAGAGCTGCCCCCACTCTCCACAGCCAGATAGCTGCCCCACTCTCCACAGCCAGAGAAAACCCCCATCTCCACAGCTAGAGAACTGCCCCACTCTCCACAGCCAGAGAGCTGCCCCACTCTCCACAGCCAGAGAGCTGCTCCGCTCTCCACAGCCAGAGATCTGCCCCCACTCTCCACAGCCAGAGAGCTGCCCCCACTCTCCACAACTAGAGAGCTGCCCCACTCTCCACAGCCAGAGAGCTGCCCCCACTCTCCACAGCTAGAGAAAAGCCCCCACTCTCCACAGCTAGAGAAAAGCCCCCACTCTCCACAACTAGAGAAAAGCCCATGTGCAGCGATGAAGACCCAGAACAGCCAAAAATAATTTTTAAAATAATTTGAAATTCAAAAAGAATTTCCTTCTAAAAAGTAAGTAAATATATCGAGGGTGGTGATTTACAGATTACAGATCATCATCACAATAAAAACTGAGGCCCAGAAAGGGAAAGGTCATACAAGTTAGTGACGGTACCAGAGAGAAGGGGTAGGGTGGTGAAGGGCAGCTGAGGGGAGTGGGACCCCCTTTCACTGTGGCAGGCTCTGTGATCTGTGCTTCATTTGAAGTCTCGTCTTCATCTCCCCACAACCCCAAATAGGATGCATTTATTACTCCCCATTTTATAGACGGCAAAACTAAGTCCCTGAGGACAAGCATGTGGGCTCCTCACAAGAATGATGGGACTCACCTCATATGAGTGCTAAGGAGAGAGTCAAAGTAAGAAGAGAAAGCATGTGAGGTGGGAGAGGTGGCGGGGAAGGACAGGAAAAGCAGGCTCGCTCGTCCTGCATCAGCCATTCAGCCTGGGTCTGACTGAGGGAAGGCAGGATTGTGCTGCACTGGCCTCCCCTTTCAGCCTAGCAAGGGCCCAGCACTGGCTCACATCTGTGTCCTGCACAGGCTGGAACATAAAGCTGAAGGGAGCCTGCAAACTCTGGGAAGGATACTAATAGAAAGGAATCCTTGGGGCTTCCAGGACATCCCAGAGGGAGCCTACCCAGTGTGTGTGTGCGTTTGTGTGTGTGTGTGTATACACAAAGGAATGACATCATGGAAGGCTTCCTGGAGGAGGCACTGCAGGACCTGAATCATGAAGAATAAGTATTTCTGAAAAAAACAAATTTACACAGCTGAGCAGACAAAAAGGTAGAAACTCAGGTAGCCTCATCAGGACACCCAACACCCCCGCTGCGCCTCTGTCTGCCCCTGGTCCCTAGACAATCCTCTTGTTCTGCTATCTCTTCCTTTACTTTTTTCCCCTTCTCCCACAGCCTTCACTCACAAAGGGAGATCTTTGCCTCCGAATTTTCTGAGCCTTTGATTTGGAATTCTTCAACTTTCTGCCCTACTCCAACCCAACCCAGATATGTCAGATGAACTACTTCCACGTCGTTAGCCTCAGTCTCAACTAATGGGGAAATCAATCTTCCTTTTCAAGGCTGGTCCCTTCTCTTGAACACTCTCACCTCATCTCCGTCAGGGCCTTGACCTGTCAACGTCTCCCTCTCCTCCATCCTCAGCCTCTCCTTCTTCTTCAACTCCTCTCTTTCGTGTAAAATCGGGCTCAAGTGCCTTCCATCTTAGCACGCCACTTCTTCAAACCATCAAGGGAATAACAAATAAAACAACTTGACCTTAAGATTAAAGATATCGACAAGCATCTTCTTATGAAGTTTTCCAAAGAGCATCTGTGCTTTCAGAATCAATTCTAATCTTATGAAAATTTACTCTAAGAAATAAACATTAAAATCACTACTTGCATATTTTAATAAAATCCATCCTTTGGGCTCCCTTGGAAGATACCATTAACACTGGGAGGCAGACCCGCAGAAGTAAGGTATCCTCAGCAAATGAGCACATGCAGTGGCCTAAATGCAAGCTCTTACTCCCCACATATCCCTGCTCACATATAGCCAGGTATTCATCCACTGGACGCAACCTTCACCCAAAAACTCATGTTTTGTTGAAAACTGCTACAAGCATTTTGCAAACTAACATGATTTCACGTATTAAACACTGAGTAAAAACAAAACAACAAAAACAAATAAAAATGGCCAAATAATTAGCATCTATGTTTTCATACAACCCAAGGGTGAAAGTCAAGTTAACCATAATCATTAAACCAGTTATTTGCCTCAGTTCAGTTCAGTCGCTCAGTTGTGTCCTACTCTCTGCCACCCCACGAATCGCAGCATGCCAGACCTCCCTGTCCAACACCAACTCCCGGAGTTTACTCAAATTCATGTCCATCGAGTCGGTGATGCCATCCAGTCATCTCATCCTCTGTCGTCTCCTCCCCTTCCTGCCCCCAATCCCTCCCAGCATCAGAGTCTTTTCCAATGAGTCAACTCTTCGCATGAGGTGGCCAAAGTATTGGAGTTTCAGCTTCAGCACCAGTCCTTCCAAAGAACACCCAGGACTGATCTCCTTGAGAATGGACTTGTTGGATCTCCTTGCAGTCCAAGGGACTCTCAAGATTCTTCTCCAACACCACAGTTCAAAAGCATCAATTCTTCGGTGCTCAGCTTTCTTCACAGTCCAACTCTCACATCCATACATGACTGTTTGCCTTTAGGCTCATTAAATAAGCTATTAGATATGCTATTCAAGAAAGGTACTTGTCAGCTTGGATGCCTCTTGTGATCACAAATTAGATTCTGCCATTTGTGCACTGGATGGTATTTTTACAATTTGTTGACTTTATCTTCCAAGTATATTCAAAGGTTGCCCATAAAAGAAGTAGTAAGAAAATTTGTATAGGCTTCCTTGATTTAAATATGAATTTTAGACATTCAGTTCAGTTCAGTTCAGTCGCTCAGTCATGTCCGACTCTTTGCTACCCCATGAATCGCAGCACGCCAGGCCTCCCTGTCCATCACCAACTCCCAGAGTTCACTCAGAATCACGTCCATCAAGTCAGTGATGCCATCCAGCCATCTCATCCTCGGTCCTCCCCTACTCCTCCTGCCCCCAATCCCTCCCAGCATCAGAGTCTTTTCCAATGAGTCAACTCTTCTCATGAGGTGGCCAAAGTACTGGAGTTGCAGCTTTAGCATCAGTCCTTCCAAAGAAGTCCCAGGGTTGATCTCCTTCAGAATGGACTGGTTGGATATCCTTGCAGTCCACGGGACTCTCAAGAGTCTTCTCCAACACCACAGTTCAAAAACATCGATTCTTCGGCACTCAGCCTTCTTCACAGTCCAACTCTCACATCCATACATGACCACAGGAAAAACCATATCCTTGACTAGACGGACTTTAGTCGGCAAAGCAATGTCTCTGCTTTTGAATATACTATCTAGGTTGGTCATAACTTTTCTTCCAAGGAGTAAGCGTCTTTTAATTTCATGGCTGCAGTCACCATCTGCAGTGATTTTGGAGCCCAAAAAAATAAAGTCTGACACTGTTTCCACTGTTTCCCCATCTATTTCCCATGAAGTGATGGGACCGGATGCCATGATCTTCGTTTTCTGAATGTTGAGCTTTAAGCCAACTTTTTCGCTCTCCTCCTTCACTTTCATCAAGAGGCTTTTTAGCTCCTCCTCACTTTCTGCCATAAGGGTGGTGTCATCAGCATATCTGAGGTTATTGATATTTCTCCCGGCAATCTTGATTCCAGCTTGTGTTTCTTCCAGTCCAGCATTTCTCATGATGTACTCTGCATAGAAGTAAAATAAGCAGGGTGACAATACACAGCCTTGATGTACTCCTTTTCCTATTTGGAACTGGTCTGTTGTTCCATGTCCAGTTCTAACTGTTGCTTCCTGACCTGCATACAGATTTCTCAAGAGCAGGTTAGGTGCTCTGGTATTCCCATCTCTTTCAGAATTTTCCACAGTTTATTGTGATCCACACAGTCAAAGGCTTTGGCATAGTCAATAAAGCAGAAATAGATGTTTTTCTGGAACTCTCTTGCTTTTTCCATGATCCAGTGTATGTTGGCAATTTGATCTCTCATTCCTCTGCCTTTAGAATTATATTAAAAATTATTTTGAGTTATCCCATCCTCATCTTCACTAAATTGTGAGCTCCAGAGAACTGAGACAATATCTGATTCATTTCTGGAACCCAAGTCTGCACTTAGCAAAGGATCTGGTCTTTTATCAATTAGTAATTACCACAATAATAATATAAACAAACTGCCCAAAATTTGGTGGTTTAAAATAATATCATTATTCCCCTGATAAAGAGACTGTAGGTTAACTCCAGATTGACTGTTCAGTCTGGGTAGATCTGCTCAAGATGAAGGTCATCTGGGTGAGTTTCAGGCTGCAGCTCGGGTTCAGGTCTGATCTATGTGTGGTAGGCTGAAGGAACAGTGGCTTTCTACAGCTGCTCTTCTCATGGCGATCACCAGAAGCCAAGCTCCTTCAAGTCTTCGGCCTATGTCAGTTCACCAGCTTTCCACTGGCCAAATCAAGTCACACAGCCACACCCAGTGCCAATGAAAAGAAGTATACTCTCCTCACTGCAAAAGTACATGGCATAAATAAAAATTAACACCAATCCCCCCTCAAGTTTTTCCCAAAAATTGAAGAGGAGGAAATCCTTCAAAACTCCTTCTACTCTGACACCAAAACCAGACAAAGATGCTGAAAAAAATTACAGACCAATATCTTTGAAGAATGTTCATGCAAAAAAAAAAAAAAAATACTAGCAAACAGAATCAACAGCATATCAAACAGATTATATGCCAAGACCAAATGGGATGCATTCCTGGAATGCAAAGATGGCTCAACATGAGAAAATTAATCAAGGTAATGTGCCACGTGAACAGAATAAAGGGAGAAAAACACATCATGTTGATTGATGCAGGAAAACATGTAACAAAAATCAGCACCATTTGTGATAAAGCACTCAACACACAGAAAATTCTGAAGACTCAACCAAAATAAGAAACAAAAAAACAACAACTGTTGGAGCTAATAAACTAAGTGAAGTTGTAGCATACAAAACAACATGCAAAAATTAGTTGTATTTCTGTACACTAATAACTACCATGTGATCCAGCAATTCTACTTCTGAGTATGGGCCCAAAAGAATTGAAAACAGGAGCTCAAACAGATATTTGCACATCTGTGTTCACAGCAGCATCATTCACAATAGCCCAGAGGTGGTAGCATCCCAAATGTTCATCATGTTCATCAACAGATGAAGGAGTGAACAAATGCGGCACATATATACAATGGAATATTACTCAGCATTAACAAGGAAGAAAATCCTGACACAGAAGACAGTATGGATAAACCTTGAGGCCAATATGTTAAGTGAAATAAATCAGTCGTAAAAGGACCAAGATTATATTCATTTTTCATGCATTGGAGAAGGAAATGGCAACCCACTCCAGTATTCTTGCCTGGAGAATCCCAGGGATGGGGGAGCCTGGTAGGCTGCCGTCTATGGGGTCACACAGAGTCGGACACGATTGAAGTGACTTAGCAGCAGCAGCAGCAGAGTAGTCATGTTCTTAGAAAACAGAATGATAGTTAGCAGGGGCTAGGGCAGGGGGCGGGGACGGCAATGGCACCCCACCCCAGTACTCTTGCCTGGAAAATCCAATGGACGGAGGAGCCTGGTGGGCTGCAGTCCATGGGGTCGCTAACAGTCCGACAGACTGAGTGACTTCACTTTCACTCTTCTCTTTCATGCATTGGAGAAGGAAATGGCAACCCACTCCAGTGTTCTTGCCTGGAGAATCCCAGGGACGGGGGAGCCTGATGGGCTGCCGTCTATGGGGTCACACAGAGTCGGACACGACTGAAGTGACTTAGCAGCAGCAGCAGCAGGGCAGGGGGAGCAGGTAGGGAGTCATTATTTAATCATAACAGAGTTTTTATTTTGCAAGAGAAGAGTTCTCGGGATGGAGGCAGGTGACAATACCTGCCTAACAATGTGAATGTACACTGTGCCACTGAACTGGACACTTAACAATGGTTCAGATGGTTAATCCTTTGTTATGTACATTTCACCACAGCTAGAAAAATAAGATAAATAAAATTTAAAACTACATGGCAAAGAGAAGGGCTATTTAATCCTGTTGTTAGGGTCTTATAAAAGTCACACGGCGAGCCAGGGCCAGAGACTTGAACTGAAGCAGACCTCTGTCCATGCAGTCACAGTGGCTGAACACCAGTGAGGAGAGCACTGGCCTGGAGGTCAGACCGACCTGAGGGGAGGTCCTGCCTCTGCCACAGGCTTGCTGTCTGACCTCGGTCAAGTCCCTTCCTTTCTCTGCACTTCAGGTTTTTCCTCTATACAGTGAGGAAGTTGGGCCAGACCAGTGCTAAGCTCTAATTTCTCCTGCCCTCTAAACTCGTTCATCCATTCAACAAATATTTAACTTGCCACCTGCAGGGTGCTGTGTTAGATCCTGGGCGTAGGGTGAGGATGTTCAACACAGCCTCCTAACTTCTTGAAAAGTCTTCCTTGCACTCAGCCCCTTCCCTGTAGGCTTGCCTCTGAGCACCTATGTAGAGGTGACTGGGGGAGTCATCAGTGGGACTGGTTGGTATTGCTCTGATGTCATCATCACTAGTCTTAACCAGGCTCTCAGTGCTGTCCAGTATGTCCACTTCATTTCTCTGATCACTACCCTCTTACTTTCCTTACAATGATCATTTCATATCTCCCCCATCCTCTAACCTCTGACACCCTAACTCTTCCCTTATTCTTGGTGTGTAACCTTGACTCCTGCTGCTGCTGCTAAGTCACTTCAGTCGTGTCCGACTCTGTGTGACCCCATAGACGGCATCCCACCAGGCTCCCCCATCCCTGGGATTCTCCAGGCAAGAATACTGGAGTGGGTTGCCATTTCCTTCTCCAGTGCATGAAAGAGAAAAGTGAAAGTGAATTCGCTCAGTCTGTCCGACTTTTAGCAACCCCATGGACTGCAGCCCACCAGGCTACTCCATCCATTGGATTTTCCAGGCAAGAGTACTGGGGTGGGGTGCCATTGCCTTCCCCGAACCTTGACTCCTAGTTTATGGTAAAAGTCGAAGCTCTCAGATGAAATCTCCCTGAATTCCCAACTACCTTACCTACAAACCCACCTACCCCATCTTCTGGGTATACCCCCTGCTCCATTTGAGGTTCTATTCCCCCCTCTCCAAGCCATTCCAGCCACTGGACTTCAGAGCTGCCCCCTTCCCACCTCCATAGATTCACGTGACCAGTTTCTTTTGTCTCAATAGTTCCCTCTCAAGCAGACCATGAGCGTCAATGTTTAAGTGTGTTTAAGTCTTTTGCATCTTGAAAATCAAAGCCTCTCCTCGACTCAACCTCCCCTTCTAACTGCCAGCTCACTTCTCACCTCTCCTCCTGTTGCAGTCAGATTTCTTGGCTACAAGTAACAGAAGAAAACTGTTGCTGAATTAAACAAACAAACAAACAAACAAAAACGGAACTGATTATATGGATACTGAAACACGTGTCCACAGAAAGACTAGTACACGAATGTTCACAGCGGCCTTATTGATCGTAGTCAGAAACTGGATGCAACTTCAATAGTCACCAACAGGCGAGTGCACGGAGAGGTGAGTGTGGAATGTTAATGAGTAGCACACTACTCAGCAACAAAAAGAAATGAACCACTGGCAAACATACAGCAACACAGAAAAATATTCAAAAACATCAAGGTAAAGAAAAGAATCCAGACACAAAACACTGATTGAATTTGTGTGCAATTCTAACACAGGTAAAGCTATAGAGATATAGAAACACCTCTGGGACCAGAGGTGGGGGAAGCAGTTGACCATAAAGGGCCACAGGAAACTTTTGGGGGGGTGATGGAAGTGTTCTAAATCTTGATTAGAGTAGTGGTTACTACACAGGCATATACATTTTTAAAAACTCATTGAACTATGCCTCAAGTTGATTTTGAGTACATAAACTGCCATAACTAAAGCTGATTTTAAAAGTTATAGATACACTTTGAGGTACGTGTATACTCAGTCGTGTCCACTCTTTGAGATCCCATGGACTGTAGCCCACCAGGCTCCTCTGTCCATGGTGATTCTCCAGGCAAGAATACTGGAGTGGGTTGCCATTTCCTCCTCCAGGGGATCTTCACCACCCAGGGGTCAAAACTGTGGCAGTGGCAGGCAGGTTCTTTACCACTGATACACAGCTAGATGATAATAGAGAGATAACAGGCAGGTAGATATTTGGTTGGCTTACAGAGTTGCCAGGAAGATAGACTGGCTTGGGTCTGCTTCTAAAACCACCATCACCATAGCCCTTTCTTTTGGTGCCACAGCTAGCCGCACTCACGCCTTTGTCACCAGCAGCCCTGCTGGTCCACTAGCCCGGGAGCGCTTCCTTTCATGACCACCACTGCTCTCAGAAAACACTCCTCTGTGTCTTAGCCCTCCTGATGCCAAGTTATGCTTCTGGTTGGCAAGGCCTTTGGCAAGTCCAGTCCGTTGCTCAACCCAGCTCAAAGCCAGTTCAAAGACAAGTATCTGGCACCTTCCTCATCTTCAGTGGGAGGAAGGCCCTATTTCTCAGCGAGACTCATAAGTAGGGAATTCTCCAAATATAGGGAGGTGAGACGGCTACTGGGCAACCAAGAGGAAAGACAGGTGTCGACATTTACAGCTCACACAAACTTCTCCAAAGAGTGGACTACACCAGCCTCCCACCCCCTTCTTCCACTGCAGCCCAGCTTATGTGGTCCCCATCATCCCCCAAACATGGATTACAAATGTCACTGCTGGCCACCCTGCCACACTCTAACAGACACGGCCCTTGTTGGCCATGTCCTCCCTTTTAGAGGGACAGGGCTCCCTCCTCAGGGCCACCTGACTTTCCTTCTACTGCTCCTGTCTTGTCTGCTTCATAAGATCGCCCCCCTCTATCCGAACTTGAAATGCCGGAGCTCCTCAAGACTCAGCCTAAAGGCCTCTTCCCTCCTCCATTCTGACCTTGTCGCTGGTGATTCACATTCATCTCTCCGGCCCAGACCTCTTCTCCCGGCTTCAGACCTGTTTGACATCTGCACTCGGATGTCTCAAAGGCAATAAGGCACACCGTCTCTTCCATTCTGAACCAACTGAGAAAAAGACACAGGAATCATGGAGGTGACGATGAACACGGCAGCTCCAGTGCCGGTGAATCTGGACGGGACGTGATGCTTGAATACGTAGCACGGCCCCGCTCCATAAAACTTACCTCAGCTCCAGTCCTTAGGGTGACCCACCTCGGGGGAATTTGGATCAGCTGAGCAAACACAGTTCTGCAGAATCACATCTTTACACTGAGCCAGGAAAATGGGGCCCAAATGGGTCTGGCCTCCAGATAACCTCTAGAAGCAGGTGGGCCTCTGTCCCATGTGCTGTACACATGAGAGGGAGCAGAGCAGAGCTCAACCATCCTGCAGGCTGAGCCTGACGACAAAGAGACGGTGGCAGGGCCACGCCTGACTGCTGTCATCTCACTAACAGGTAAGTCCCTATCTACTACCTTCTGAAGGGCTTCCCGGAGAGCTCAGTTGGTAAAGAATCTGCCTGCAATGCAGGAGACCCTGGTTCGATTCCTGGATTGGGAAGACCCGCTAGAGAAGGGATAGGCTACCCACTCCAGTATTCTTGGGCTTTCCTGGTGGCTCAGCTGGGAAAGAATCTGCCCGCAATGCGGGAGACCTGGGTTCAACCCCTGGGTTGGGAAGATCCCCTGGAGAAGGGAAAGTCTACCGACTCCAGTATTCTGGCCTGGAGAATTCCATGAACTGTATAGTCGGTCCATGGGGTCACAAAGAGCCAGACATGACTGAGTGACTTTCACTTTCACTTCCTTCTGAAGGAGGAGGCAGAAAAGGAGGAAGATTTTCTTCCTGGTTCTTCTGAAAGCATGGGGGCACCCACCCCATGATGCAGGAACGCTGGGAAGAGAGGTTGGTAGTCCCTACAAATGTGTCCATAGTCCAACTCATGATCTTTTCCCCAAATATGGCCATCTTCCAAGATCCACTATCAGTCATGGCGTAGGTAACCCTCCAGGTGCCCATGCCAGGAGTCAGCAGCAGGATCATCTTATTTGCTGACTGTGTTTTTCCATCTTTACCCCTCAGTATTTCAGGCTCATCGATTCTCCTTGATTTCCACAGTCACTGTTTAGCTGAAGCATCTCATTTGGTTACTGCATTGCCTCCCAACCGGTCTCCCTGTGCCTAGCCAAGTCCTTCACGCTGTCTCCATGCTGTAACCAGAGTGACCTCTAAAAGCAACTCTGAACATGTCACCCTCCACCCCTTTCCATGCTCTTAGGATAGAGATCAAAACCTCTGGTATGAATGAGGTGCTTGTTGTAAGGACTGGACCCACCCTCCCTTGCAGCCTCCTCTCCTCCTTCCCTGTCTCTGGTTCGGCCAGGATCTCCTTTCACGTCCTCAGATACACCCCGTCTCCTCTCACTACCATCTCCTCTCAGCACCAGCTCTGCACACATTGTTGTCCTGCCTGGATGGCCCTCTTCCCCTCCCCACTCCTTCACTCATGACTGCCTTCAGCTCTCACTTCGAGAACTTTCCACTGGGCCATCACCTCCGACAATCCTTCCCTTCCTCCCATACCAGATCATCTCCTTCGTCATGGCCTTCATAGGTCCTCATTCCTTCCTCACAGCCCATCTCAGCGGTGTCCACTACTCGCTTTAGTGTGGGCTGATTAATGGTGGTCAGTCTCACTTTTCCCATGCAACATGACCCTGGAGCTGAGCCTCTCAGCCCAGCATTTTACCCCAGCCGGCTACCACAGTGACAGGCAGAGGGCGAGCCTTGGTGAGTGCTTGTTGAGTGAATGAATGGAATGCACCCTCGGCTGATTTCACTTCTTTTAGACCAAGCACGTGCTGGAGCATCTTTGTCCCCTGTCTCTCTGTCTCTGGTTCTCTACTGGTTCTCTTCTGTCTCTGTTCATCTGTGTCTCTATCACTCTCTCTCTCTCTCCTTCCCTCGCCCTCCTTCTCTCTAGTCCACTGTTCCTCTTCCTTTGCTTCTCTCTTTTGCCTTCCTTTGAGTCCTAACAGCTTTGCCAAAAATTCCTCCACCCCAAACTTTTGCAGCCACAGCGCCACCTAGAGTCCATCTGTGAGATGGGCCAATTCTAGGGGAGCTGACCGCTGTCCAGCCCAGCCCAGTACTGCCAGTGCCAGCTCCCCAAGTATTCTGGGCACATTTTGAGTTCTCACACATCATTTTCCTTGCTTTGAGACAATGTCATCTGACCAACCCCCTAAGTGCCTAGTGGAGACTTTAAGATAGAAAATCAGAGCAAATAGGAGGGCAGGGGATGTGGTTCAAAGCGATATCTTCCTCTAAACTTCTATCTTTTCTTTCCCCTCTCTAGCTCTAGTCCTCTCTACTTAACATTATAATTTCAGTTTTTATTAAAATATCGTAGATAGTTCATGAGCAACAACAATATTTAGGGGCCAATGCAGGGTTCCTCCTCCAGGGGAACTTGCAGAGCTACTGAGGAAATGATGTAAATGGAAGCGAGCCTTTCACTTGCACTCAGCTGCCATTTCCCTGTCTCTAAAAATACAAGCTTTGTTTTGGAAGTTTGGACCAAGTCCTTTAAAAAGCGTTCCAACACATCTCATCATCTGTACAGAACTTTATGCACAAAGATTCTTTGCACATCACTGCGTGCAATGACAAACAGGTAGAAACACCCTACCTCCCCCAAAATAGGAAACTGGATACATAAACCATGGCACATTCCTTTGTCTGAATAGCATGCAGCAAGAAAAATAATGCAGTCAATGCTTTAGGATAATGTGAGGACATACTTATAAGCCATTTTGTGGTAGAAAAAACAGATGAGATGTATAGGAAGTATCATTGAATTATATAGAATAAGGATATATATGGGGAAAGATTATGAGAGAAGACTGAAATGTTCCTAGTGGGTTGTCTGGGAGATTCCTTTCCCCCCTTTTCTTTCCTAAAACTTTTGTAAAGAGTTTGGTTTATTTATTTATTTACTATTTGGAACAACCCCCTCCCCCCCCGCAATTTACCAGACTAATCTTAGAGAAAAGAAAAGTGGGAAAAAGGAATAAATGTCGGTTAAAATAGTCTCTGAATAGTTTACAAAAGCTCTCTTCAGAGATCAAGAGTCTCTGAACTATTTCTTCTCAATAGACAGGGCTCTGAAGTCTCTAGGATCTACCAGATTTAAGGTCAAGAAACCTGGGTCAGTCCGCCTCCTGCCATGGACTCAGCCAGCATCTCCTGGGTGCTTAGCAATACGGTTGGCTCTTAGCGACAGACATCATATCTCAGCCACAGTGCCTGCTGCAGAGCACCACAGTCTATTGAAAGGAGCAAGGCAGACCCAGGAGACAATAGTGTGGAAGCTGTTACCCCAGGAAAAATTCCAGAAGGATCAAAAACTTGAATGTAAAACCTAAAAGTACTCTAAGAAGCATAGAAGGAGAATGATTTTATAGTCTCAGAACAGAGATGACTTTTCTAAATATGATAGAACTGAGAAGCCACAAATGAAGATGGTTGATAAACTGACTTCACAAAAATATAAATTTTACTCCTGGCCAAAGACTCCATAGAAACATCAACAGGATATTTTTTAACTCCACAAATTCTAAAGTTCATGTGGAAAAGTAAGTATGCAAAAATATTCATAATATAATATTAAATGGCAAATAATGAACTGGGGGAAATACTTTCAACTCATATCTTAGGCAAAAGTAAATTTCCTTTAAAATATAAGCACAGAAAATCAATTATAGAGATCAACACCCCACCCCATCCCCAAAATGAGCAAAGGATAAACCAAATAATTCCTAGAAAAGGAAATACTACATAGATTTCTTTTAAACATGTAAAAAGATATTCATGATAATAATTAAATTAATACAAATTGAGACTTCTCTAAGATTTTTTTTTCACCTATCAGACTGGTCATGATTAAACAGTTTGATAGTATACCCTATTTGCAAAGATATAGGTAAACCAACAGCCCACACTGCTGGGGGCTAAGGAATGCTAACTCATTCAGTTCCTTTAGATGGCTGCTTGGCAACATCAAGGTACATCTGCATATATCCTATGTCCCAGCAACTCCACCTCTAGGGTTCATTTTGCAGATAGATCATATACAAGTGTGTGTGCACAGAAGTTATTCATTGTAGCTTTGATTGGACTAGTACTGTGTGTCCTGGACTCCATCACTAAGTCATGTCCAACTCTTTGCAACCCCATGGACTGTAGCCCACCAGGCTCCTCTGTCCATGGGGCTTCCCAGGCAAGAATACTGGAGTGGGTTGTCATTTCCTTCTCCAGGGGGTCTCCCTAACCCAGGGATCGAACCCGCATCTCGAGTCTCCTGTATTGCAGGTGGATTCTTTACCAGTGAGCCACCAGGGAAGCCCTAAGTGTTAATCAATAGGAGACAGTTAAATACATTGAGGTATATTCATCAGTGCTACTCCTCGGTGTGGAAAAGAATACATTGTAGGTGAAAAGGGTGAGATGCAGAAGATAGTGTAGAACTTTTGTGTGCAGCAAAATTATATATTCGAAAATGCATAAAATATCTCTGGGAAAGGGGATAAGAAACTGGTGACAGATTCTCTGGGTGGAGGTGGCTGAGTGGCTGGAAACACGGATGGGATGGGAACTTCTCACTGTGTATCCTTTTGTAACTTCTGAAGTTGGCATCATGGGCATGCATTACATTTTTTAAATCTCTGAATCATTCTGGGGCAAAATATTCAATTATTTGGGGAAAATACAAGAACTAGCCATTTAGTAACATCTTATAAAGCAAATACTCCCAATTCCTTCTGTGGCCTTCCCTGGTGACTCAGACGGTAAAGAATCTGCCTGAAACCCTTCCATAGGGAATGTCTAGTTAACTAGCTTGAAGTAGGTAGTCATGTCAGTTGTCACAAGCGGTATGGGAAGTGCTGTGTTTCTGTAGACTTTATTGTTCTTTTATAAAAACAAAAAGATAGAAAAAATGATGAATATTTATTTGCTTTCTATGAGTTAGACTTCATTGTGCTTGTATGTGTGTGTGTGTAATCTTATTTAACAATTCACCAGACAGTCTAAGCTGAAAACAGAGATGTCCAGATGTGGTATTTGCAGGGCCAGTGGTGACAATTGGCCAGGCTGACTTAGAGCTCCAACTGAACTAATTACAG
>SJYX01019014.1:158815-168958 GCA_006410675.1 Oreotragus oreotragus | reverse complement strand
TGATCACTGAGGACAGCTTTCTTATCTTTCCTTGCTAGTCTTTGAAGCTCTGCATTCAAATAAGTATACCTTTCCTTTTCTCCTTTTCCTTTAGCTTCTCTTCTTTTCTCAGCTGTTTGTTAGGCCTCCTCAGACAACCATTTTGCCTTTTTGCATTTCTTTTTCTTAGGGATGGTGTTGATCCCTTCCTCCTGTATAATGTCATGAACCTCCATCCATAGTTCTTTACTCACTCTGTCTATCAGATCTAATGCCTTTATCTATTTCTCACTTCCACTGTATAATCATAAGTGATTTCATTTAGGTCATCCCTGAATGGTCTACTGGTTTTCTCTACTTTCTTTAAGTCTTAATTTGGCAATAAGGAGTTCATGATCTGAGCCACAGCCAGCTCCTGGTCTTGGTTTTGCTGACTGTATAGAGCTTCTCCATCTTTGACTGCAAATATAATCAATACAATTACAAGTCACTCAAAACTTATTTATACAGTGGGATGTGCCTGGGTTGTTTACAAATATTCCACTTTATATAAGTGATTTGAATATTTTCAGATTTTGCTAACTGCCAGGCTTCCCAGAACAAAGGGACTACTTACCATACTTTGAAAGTCACACACATTTATGCTGTTTCATAATGTTGGTTCCCTGCTCTTTTTTTTTTTTTTAATCAGCACACTTATTTATAGCTAATATCTCTCTAGTTGCATAAGTTGCTGCAAAGGAAATGAAAATTCCTTAAAAATATCAACTAATATAACGTTATTATAAGCTAATAATTTATTTTATAAAGTCAACACTAGAAATAACCTCTCCCACTTAACTATATTATTATATTAATATGTGTTATTTATTTTAAAGTTCAAAGAGCTTTCCACAGTAAATATTAGAAAGGATTTTAGTTACATAATACTATTGTGAGGTTATCATTTCATAAAATGTTAGAGATATATGGTACACTTTTAATTAGATTTTTATAGTGCATCTTTAAAGCTAACATTTGTCTATTTAAGAACAATGGATTAAATGTTATGAATGACCATATAAAAGCAAAAAAAAACTTTAATAATAAGGACATGTTTGTTAATAATAATCCATTCAGCTCTGCTTAGCATATAAAATAAATAACATTTATCAAAGTGACTACTATAAATTAGTAAGCTATTTTCAGAGAGTTCATGCTACTTTGCTAGGCTAAAGTTAGCATTTGTTACACAAAAATATTTCATAAAATGAGTGTATTTATCTAGAATGATTTTTAGCTGAGATCATATCAAACTACATTCAATATATTTTTAATTTTTTTCTGATAACACTGAAAAGCAGGAATAATACACCACCTAAGATGTCCATTGAAGAAAGCTATGCATACAATTACTTTATATAATTTAGCTTAAAATATATTTGAAATTTTAATATAAATCTTAAAACCTTAAGAAGGAGGACTTTAGTTAATCATGTAAATCAGGAATTTTGTTCTTAAATGTACCGCCTGCTGTGAATACTTTCTAACTGATATAACTATTAACCATTATAATTTTTAAAATATGTTTTTATCCCACAGATAGTGATAAAAGTAGATTTTATGACCAAATGCATTGCAAACTAAAACTGATTACTTGAACATTTTTGATCTAGAATTTTGATTCAAAGTTTGAAATTATCCATGATTTTATGAGCTCTAATCATTTAAACAAGAACTTAATTTGCAGGTATTTTTTTTCTCTTTATTCCATTAAATTTTTTTTTTTTTAAATTTAGGAACATGTGTACACCCATGGCGGATTCATGTTGATGTATGCAGGTATGTTTTTGTCACCAAATTTAAGGTAAAGCGTCTGTCTACAATGCTGGAGACCTGGGTTCGAGCCCTGGGTTGGGAAGATCCCCTGGAGAAGGAAACGGCAATCCACTTCAGTTCTATTGCATGGAGAATCCTATGGACAGAGGAGCCTGATAGGTTACAGTCTATGGAGTCGCAAAGAGTCAGACACAACTGAGTGACTTCACTTTCAGTTTATAATCTCAAANAAGCGTCTGTCTACAATGCTGGAGACCTGGGTTCGAGCCCTGGGTTGGGAAGATCCCCTGGAGAAGGAAACGGCAATCCACTTCAGTTCTATTGCATGGAGAATCCTATGGACAGAGGAGCCTGATAGGTTACAGTCTATGGAGTCGCAAAGAGTCAGACACAACTGAGTGACTTCACTTTCAGTTTATAATCTCAAAAGTTTTCTTTTATCTCTCAGTCCATCTAATTCCTCCTACCATTCATTTTAAGAAAATCATGGGCTTCCCGGGTGGCTTAGACAGTAATGAATCTGCTGGCAAAGCAGGAGACACGTGTTAGATTCCTGGATTGAGAAGATTCCCTGCAGAAGGAAATGGCTATTCACTCCAGTATTCTTGCCAAGAGAATGCCATAGACAGAGGAGCCTGGAGGGCTACAGTCCACAGGGTCACAAAGAGTCCGACATGACTGAGCAATTAACACTACTATTACTACAATGTCATTGATGGAAGAAGTTAAGAGAAAAATTACTAAGTAAAATCATTCATTTTCTGCTGTTTTTCTTGCTTAAAGATATATACCATGCATGCATGCTAAGTCGCTTCAGTTGTGTTCAACTCTTTGTGACCCTGTGGACTGTAGCCCTCCAGTCTCTTCTGTCCATGGGATGCTCTTGGCAAGAGTACTGGATTGGGTTGCCATGTCCTCCTCCAGTGTATCTTCCCAACCCCAGAAATGAACCTGCATCTCTTTTTGTCTCCTGCATTGGCAGGCAGTTTCTTTACCATAGTACCACCTAAGAAGCTCAAAGTTACATATTAACGAGTTACTATAATGCACATGCTCTGTACCACAAGTGGTTCCAAAAAAACTGATCTTTGCCAGCCACACCTGAAGCTTCTAACCCAACCCTGACCCCATTTCAACTCTCTTCTTCCCTTTCAGATGATTAATACACCTAACTTTTATAATAAATTGCTTGCACTTCTTTATAGTTTTATTTCCCAAATGACTACCCCCAAGCATTTTCAGTTCAGTTCAGTTCAGTTGCTCAGTCATGTCCGACTCTTTGCTACCCCATGAATCGCAGCACACCAGGCCTCCCTGTCCATCACCAACTCCCGGAGTTCACTCAGACTCACGTCCATCGAGTCAGTGATGCCATCCAGCCATCTCATCCTCGGTCGTCCCCTTCTCCTCCTGCCTCCAATCCCTCCCAGCATCAAAGTCTTTTTCCAGTCTTTTGAGTCAACTCTTCACATGAGGTGGCCAAAGTACTGGAGTTTCAGCTTTAGCATCATTCCTTCCAATGAAATTCCAGGGCTGATCTCCTTCAGAATGGACTGGTTGGTTCTCCTTGCAGTCCAAACGACTCTCAAGAGTCTTCTCCAACACCACAGTTCAAAAGCATCAATTCTTCAGCACTCAGCCTTCTTCACAATCCAACTCTCACATCCATACATGACTACTGGAAAAACCACAGCCTTGATTAGACGGACCTTAGTCAGCAAAATAATGTCTCTGCTTTTGAATATGCTGTCTAGGTTGGTTATAACTTTTCTTCCAAGGAGAAAGCGTCTTTTAATTTCATGGCTACAGTCACCATCTGCAGTGATTTTGGAGCCCCCAAAAATAAAGGCTGACACTGTTTCCACTATTTCCCCATCTATTTCTCATGAAGTGATGGGACCAGATGCCATGATCTTCGTTTTCTGAATGTTGAGCTTTAAGCCAACTTTTTCGCTCTCCTCTTTCACATTCATTAAGAGCATTTTAGTTTCGACGCCAAGCATTTTAGTTTAAGCCACTTATTTAATTAACTTAAATTTATTTTCAGATATTTGTAATGTTTAGAGTAGTTTTAGACTCACAGTAAAATTGAAGGGAATGTACAAAGATTTCCCAAATGTCCCCCATGTCCACACATGTATAACCTCTGTCGTTATCAACATGCTCCACCCCAGCAGCACATTTGTTACAACTGATGAGCCTATAATGGCACATCATAACCACCCCAGGTCCATAGTTTACACTAGGGTTCATTTCTGTGTTTTATGTTCTATGGGCGTGGGCAAATATAAGTACATGTATCCATCATTATGGTATCATCTACAATAATTTAACTTTAAGAATAATTTGTGCTACTCTTATTCATAGTACCCTCCATACCCATCACGATTTCTAATCATTCTACTNAGTTTACACTAGGGTTCATTTCTGTGTTTTATGTTCTATGGGCGTGGGCAAATATAAGTACATGTATCCATCATTATGGTATCATCTACAATAATTTAACTTTAAGAATAATTTGTGCTACTCTTATTCATAGTACCCTCCATACCCATCACGATTTCTAATCATTCTACTCTCTCCATAATTTGGACATTTTCAGTGTGTGATAGTTGCAATCAATATTCTTTCACTTATTAATGTGTATTTAAGTTTCCTACATGCTTCCTACATATTAAATACATTAATATGTATTTAAGTTTATTTTTATGCCTGATAACTCTTTCATTTAGTGAAGAATATTTCATTGTCTAGAGGTAGCACAGTTTATTGATCCACTTAATTCTTATTGCTTCACATCCTTACTGACACTCAGTAATGTTAGTGTTTCATATTTTGTCTTTCTCATAGGTATGCTGTGGTAAACTCATTGTTTTAACTTGCATTTCTCTGATGACATATGATGTGGAATATCTTTTTAATGAGTAACTAGTCTCATAGGTGTTGGGAATTTCTTCATTCTTTGGGAACTAACAGAACATAGAGGTCACCTGATCCTAATGATTATTTTAAGAACATCTATTAACTGCAAAGACCTTGACAACAGAGAAGGGATTTATTGCATAGTACAATCCTGGATATGGTCAGTAGAAGAATAGGAGAAACCCTAAGTATCCACTGGCATCAGTTATGCTAACCAGAGAAGATATTGTTGTTGTTTTCTTCTTAAACTTTTAATGAAATTTAGTTAATCAATTTTTTGCTTTCATGAATCATGCCTTTGATATTGTATCTAAAGAGTCATTGCCATACCTGGGAATATCTAGATATTTTCCTATGTTATGTTCTAGGAATTTTATAACTGTGTTTTACATTTAGGTCTATGATCCATTTTGATTTAATTTTTGTGAATGAAGTAGGTCTCTGCTAGATTGATTTGCATTTGGGAGTCCAGTTATTCCATGATGTACTCCTTGACGTATGTCAAAGCTGTATATAGTCACCCTGCTTATTTAACGTATATGCAGAGTACATCAGGAAAAACGCTAGGCTGGAAGAAGCACAAGCTGGAATCAAGATTGGTGGGAGAAGTATCAATAACCTCAGATACACAGATGACACTTCCCTATGGCAGAAAGTAAAGAGGAACTGAAAAGCCTCCTGATGAAAGAGAAAAAGGAGAGTGAAAAAGCTGGCTTAAAACTCAACATTCAGAAAACTAAGATCATGGCATTATTTTGCAAAGATCTGTCTAGTCAAAGCTATAGTTTCTCTAGTAGTCATGTATGGATGTGAGAGTTGGACTATAAAGAAAGCTGAGCACTAAATAATTGATGCTTTTGAACTGTGGTGTTGAGAAGACACTTGAGAGTCCCTTGGACTGTAAGGAGATCACACCAATCAGTCCTAAAGGAAATCAGTCCTGAATATTAATTGGAAGGACTGATGCTTAATCTGAAGCTCCAATATTTTGGCCACCTGATGTGAAGAAGTGACTCATTTGAAAAGACCCTGATGCTGGGAAAGATTAAAATCAGGAGGAGAAGGGGATAACAGCAGATTAGATGGTTGTGTGGCATCACTGACTCAGTGGACATGAGTTTGAGCAAGCTCCAGGAATTGCTGAAGGACAGGGAAACCTAGCATGCTGCAGTGCATGGGGTCGTGAGAGTAGAACATGACTGAGCAACTGAACTGAATTGAACTGCCCAATTATTCCAGCACCATTTGTTGAAGAAATTAACTTTGTCTCATTGTTTTGTCTTTGCTTCTTTATCAAGGATATACTGACTATATTTATGGGGGTTTATTTCTGGGCTTCCTTTCTGTTGCATTGATCTATTTATCTATTCTTTTGCTAATACAAACTGTCTTGATTATTATAGTTAAGTCTTAAAATTGGAAAATGTAAATTCTTATTTCATTCTTCTCTTTCAATATTGTTTTGTGTATTCTAGGACATTTGCCTCTCCATATAAATTTTAGAGTCAGTTTGTACATATCTACAAAGTAACAATCTGGAATGGTCCATTTTTTATTTTGTAAAATTTTTATTTTGTATTGGGGTATAGCCAATTTAAAATATTGTGGTAGTTTCAGGTGACCAGCAAAGGGACTCAGTAATACATGTACATGTACCCATTATCCCCCAAACTCCCCTCCCATCCACCTTATCACATAATATTGAGCAAAGTTCCATGTGTTGTGCAGTAGATCTTATGGTTATCCATTTTAAATATAACAGTGTGTACATGTCCATCTCCAAATCCCTAATTATCACTTTCCCCCATCCTTCCCCTTAGCAACCATATGTTCATTCTATAAGTCTGTGAGTCTGTTTCAAAAATAAGTTCATTTGTGTCATTTCTTCTTAGATTCTGCATATTGCCATGCCATATTCCACATTTATTTTTCTCTGTNTCCATGTGTTGTGCAGCAGATCTTATGGTTATCCATTTTAAATATAACAGTGTGTACATGTCCATCTCCAAATCCCTAATTATCACTTTCCCCCATCCTTCCCCTTAGCAACCATATGTTCATTCTATAAGTCTGTGAGTCTGTTTCAAAAATAAGTTCATTTGTGTCATTTCTTCTTAGATTCTGCATATGCCATGCCATATTTCACATTTATTTTTCTCTGTCTGACTTATTTCACTCAGAATGACAATCTCTAGGTTGGAATGGTCCCTTTCTAACTTTATTTTTTGAAAGAAAAAACAGCACTATTTGGTAGATTTTTTTCTGTGGGTTGGAGTTTTCCATGCAAAAGACTCAGGTTTGATCCCTGGGTCAGGAAGATCTCCTGGAGAAGGGAATGGCTACCTACTCCAGTATTCTTGCCTGGAGAGTCCCATGGACAAAGGAGCCTGATGGACTACAATTCATAGGTCACAAAGAGTCAGACATGACTGAGCCATTAACACTTTTTCACTTTTTCATTAGATTTTGTTGATTGCATATTCATGGTGAAATTTGTATGTTTTTCTGCCCTTTATGTTTCTTACAAGCTAACAGCTGGAGTCAAAGTCTTGATAAGACTCTAGTTTAATTTTTTTTTTTCAGTAACATTATACACAGTGTGTTATTTCATTGGGGAAAAATATCTTTATTTCTTCCTCCCTATTTTCTGTGTGTGATAGTAATTGTTCATATATTGTAAATGAGATTGCAGAATACACACCAAAATGTCTAATTCAAGAAACTATCTGATTTTAAAAATGTATTCTTAATAACAGAAATATTATATTTAACTGGATGTTAAATCTTTACCTAGACTTCCCTGGCTCAGATGGTAAAGAATCTGCCTGCAGTTGGGAGACCTGGGTTTGATCCCTGGGATGGAAAATCCTCTGGAGAAGGGCATGACAGCCTACTCCAGTAATCTTGCCTGGAGAATCCCCATGGACAGAGGAGCCTGGCAGGCTACAGTCCATGGGGTAGCAAAGGATCTGACATGACTGAGCGACAAAGCACATAAATCTTTGCTTATTGCCAGTAGTTACTGCAATTCTTTGAGTTTTAAAAAAATCTTTTTTTTAATGTTTTTCAGTGACTGTATCTATTGCATTCATTCACTCTTGTATCCCTTCTAGTTCAGTGTTCCTATCTGAATTTAATCTTTCTTGTATTGTTATTTCTTGGATTTTGTTGATTTATTTCTGAGTTTTTAAAATTTGGATTTCTATTGTTCTTTTGTGCTTAGTAATATTTTCTTAAGTAATTTCTTAAGTCAGTTACATTAAATAGAAAAGTCAATTTATCTGTTCTATGGACATAACTATGGAAAGTTTTTAATTTCTGTAGACATGTCATTCAGCTTATTTTTGTCTTTTTTTCTCCCTTATATCAACTTTTCTGCTGATCATTATTATATTGAATTAGTTTACCTGAACCTTTTGAAGAACTTGTAGCTTATAAATATTCTTCATAAATTCATAAAGCTCACAGTTTTTTTACGTGTGATTGTGTGTGCATGCATGTGTGTGTTTAGTGGTTTAATATGAGAGCTAGATTTCTGGGATGTTGTGGTAATGTTTCCTTCTATTACTTTTATGTGGACCTTCTCTTTCTGTCCTTTCTACTATTCCTCATATTTCTAGTCTACTCCCAGAAATGTCTTCTCAGTTTGAGACCCTGTAATTGAAGGTATCTCTGGATCTCTGGAAGCTCACTTTCTAGGATTCATAAGTGCTAGTCCACTCCAGTCCCTCCAAACTGCCACTGGCCACTTGTCTTCAACTTCTTTTAGAAGGTATAAAACCTCCTCCAGCTCAATTGCTAGTCCTAATTTGCCCTGTGGCTCTCTAGTGAGTAGCAGATGTCCATTTTGGGGTCTCTTGTTCTTAGGTTTGTCAGCTAATCCACTACTTTCCATATCTTTTCCACACAGAGTCCTATACTGTGCTGATTTTTTTGGTTGTTGAAACTTTGTTCCCACCAACATCTCTTTTGGAGTTTGTGAGGATACCATCCTACCTAGTTTTGTTGAAAAGTTTGTCATTTTGATTATGTTATTGTTGTGGGTTTGCTCTATTTCTGTGAAGAGACTCAAATATTAGTAACTATGATTATTTTATATTTATCTAATCAGAATTATTCATTTGATATACATTATAATAATAAAAACTAGTAAAATATCCTTTATTCCCATAGATAGATAAAAGCTTAAACTAAATAATAAAAGCTGGATGTCATTTTTTTATATTTATGTCTAATAGATTATTAGATTTATTTTACTTGAAGGTATCTCTGGATCTCTGGAAGCTCACTTTCTAGGATTCATAAGTGCTAGTCCACTCCAGTCCCTCCAAACTGCCACTGGCCACTTGTCTTCAACTTCTTTTAGAAGGTATAAAACCTCCTCCAGCTCAATTGCTAGTCCTAATTTGCCCTGTGGCTCTCTAGTGAGTAGCAGATGTCCATTTTGGGGTCTCTTGTTCTTAGGTTTGTCAGCTAATCCACTACTTTCCATATCTTTTCCACACAGAGTCCTATACTGTGCTGATTTTTTTGGTTGTTGAAACTTTGTTCCCACCAACATCTCTTTTGGAGTTTGTGAGGATACCATCCTACCTAGTTTTGTTGAAAAGTTTGTCATTTTGATTATGTTATTGTTGTGGGTTTGCTCTATTTCTGTGAAGAGACTCAAATATTAGTAACTATGATTATTTTATATTTATCTAATCAGAATTATTCATTTGATATACATTATAATAATAAAAACTAGTAAAATATCCTTTATTCCCATAGATAGATAAAAGCTTAAACTAAATAATAAAAGCTGGATGTCATTTTTTTATATTTATGTCTAATAGATTATTAGATTTATTTTACCTCATGAGGATAAGATATATGAAATTTAAACAATTATTCTTTCAGTATCACTATCTTTAAGCATTGATAGTTTAGAATATAAATGAATGGAGAAATGTTTGCAAACATAATAAAGTACTAATAATATGTGAAGTGCAAGCATGCATGCTCAGTGGCTGCAGTCATGTCTGACTCTTTGTGACCCAGTGGACCATAACCCTCCAGGCTCTTTGTCCATGGGATTCTTCAGGCATGAATACTGGGGTGGGTTGCCATGCCCTCCTCCAGGGTATCTTCACCATAGAGGGACTGAACCTGCATCTCCCACATTGCAGGTGGATTCTTTGCCACTGAGCCACTGGAGAAGCCCAATACGTGCAGTACAAGGGTTAATTCCTTTGCCACTTTCTGTTTCTTCCAAAATGAAGTCTTAGTATTTCAACCATCATTATCATGAAAATTTAGTTCTTTGAAAACATATTTTCTAGCCTTAAAAATATATTTTCACTTATTCTAATTCTATCATTTCTAGAAATTTTCTTACAATATGCACTAAATATAAAATATTATTTTTTTTCTCATTTAACTTTG
>SJYX01019014.1:125434-158636 GCA_006410675.1 Oreotragus oreotragus | reverse complement strand
AACTTCACCTGAGATCAAAGCAAGTGACAGCATCAGACCCTGTTTTGTACTTAATTTAAGCAGTTCCTTCTCTCTCCACTTGACTATGACAAGAACCACATTTTAAACTATAAATATTGATGATACAAAAAGGAAGAAATTAAATAAGGTTTGTAAAATATCAGACCAGAGCTTATCCACTTGTCATTTATATCCTGGTTATGCATAGATCATCTGCTTCACAAATGGGAAAGAATTAGGCTATTTAACTTGATATAATGGTCATGATTTAAACTGAAAGCATGAACAAGAAGAAAATGTTTGTTTTTTAAAATGTGTTGAAGGGAAATAGAAAAATAATATAAAGTGTTAAAACACTTTTGTGGATAACAGTGATATTGGAAACATATTTTTAAATTCACAGCTTTTACTATTTGAGAGGAATGAAGAGTTCACCTGAATGCATCTTTCATACATTGTATAAATATTTAAAGGATATTTTCTATGTGTCATGCTCTCCACTGGTATGGAGAACACCAAAATAATATGAAAATTCTTGTCTTCAAAGAACACGCAGTCTAGTTTGGAGACAAAGTAGTAATATCATAAGAAAAATGCAAAAAATAAAAGAAGCACACAGCATTAAGGAAAAATCACTTGTGTGTGCTGTCTCTTATACACATCTAGATGTGTATAAGAGACAGCCACTGGTATGGAGAACACCAAAATAATATGAAAATTCTTGTCTTCAAAGAACACACAGTCTAGTTTGGAGACAAAGCAGTAATATGATAAGAAAAATGCAAAAATAAAAGAAGCACACAGTATTAAGGAAAAATCACCAAACTCTTCCTGTGAGTATAAGAAAATGTAGATACTTCTTCACAGAGGATATGAAATTTAAACCAAGGAGAACTCTATTGATTGATTAATGGGAGACCACATATAAGTGACAGCTAACTTTGTAGTCCAAAATAGTTTAAAAGAAAAATGCTCCAATTATCATCAGTCTCGCTGAAGATGGAGTGAGAAAGCATTTTTTGTATCCTTTTTACGGATTTTCTGTGGATGGGATGCATAATTATTTTGCAAGATTGGAGTCAGATGCATATGGAGAATTGGAGATTAATCAGATTATAAATGTTTCTTTATCAGAAAGATAAAGAATGTTTATTTAATGTTTTTGTCCAGCCATCAAAAACCTACATCCTTCATTCACTTGGCAAATATTTTTTGAATACTTGCTTTGTGTTCCTCTAGGTTTATACCAGAAAAAGATAGAGAAGACAGAGATCTGTGTTCTCATGAAGCTTGCATTTATGGGCAAATATAAAATAATCATTAAAAATAATAAATAAATATGTAGGAAACATGAGTTCAGTCCCTGGTTTGGGGAGATCCCCTGGAGGAGGAAATGGCAATCCACTCCAGTATTCTTGCCCAGAAAATTCCATGGGCAGAGGAGTCTGGTGAGCTATAGTCCATGGGATCAAAAAGGGTTGAACAAGACCGAGCATGAAGGCAAGAAGAAATATCTGGCATACTAGGAAAAGATAAGTATTATAAAAAAGAAAAAATGTACAGCAGAGTAGGGGAGATCAGAAGTGTGCAAATGGAATCAGGGAATTGGTGGCAGAATTAAATATGACCTTTAAAAGGTAAAGTTCCAACAAAAAGAAGAGACTGGTCAGCTGATATCCAATCATTTTAGGCAAAGAGAAGAGCTGGGAGAATATGGCTGGGGCGAACATTTGCAAGTTGAAACAAATGCAGTCCACTGAAATATTTAAGGTAAATGTTAGACCATGGTTCAAATGTGCTTACAAATACATTATTAATTGATTCTTCTCATGTGTTTTATATTTAGAGAGTTTTTAAAAGGAGGCATTATGCATCTAAAGATGTTTTGAAGACTTGCTTACCAAATATTTACTACCAAATTCAAACATCTCTGCACAACAGTTCCTCAAAACAAATGAAGGATAGCTGTAGGAAAGATGGAAAGATATACAAGTTTTTAAAATAAGAATGCTTACATGGAATAGAAAGGTACCTTATATCTTCTTCAGTTATCTGTGATGTAGTAATACATTTCAGTCATTTTACATAGCATGTGATCTATGGATTGCTTTTGTTTTATAAATATAATAAGGACTAAATTGCTATCTTGTGCAAAAGACTGATGCTCCATCAAGAAATATGTATGCCTCTGATATGCCCCATTTGGAGAACTACATGTTTCTATATAAATTTGTTATGATTCTTAGGCTACTATCAAATAATAGTTAAATTCTTTTGAATATTTATCATTCCCAGATACTGAAAGAAGAAAACCAAAAACAGTGGAAATGAAATTTCATAACTTCTAAGTGATATCAGTGATGGTGACTTCTGTCTACCAAAATATTTGATCTCTAGTATTTGCTCCTTAAGAGAAACCCAGCACAGATATCAACTATTAATCAGCTGAATTCACTGCCAGCAAGTTAATAATTGGGTTTCCTAGTTTCCCTCATGGACAGCTATGTCCATATGACTATATCAGGATGAATAAGATGTTTCTTTAAAAAAGAAAGTGTGTTCCTTCTGTCCTCAAGATTAGACTAGAGTGCAGATGTCATGCCCGAAACTCAAGTTTCCATTCTGGTCCAAGAAGGCAGAGTTTGCCATCTAAGAAGGAGAGTGAGGAGAGCTGAAAATTAAAACAAAACAAAACAAAATCAAATATTTACTACCAAATTCAAACATCTCTGCACAACAGTTCCTCAAAACAAATGAAGGATAGCTGTAGGAAAGATGGAAAGATATACAAGTTTTTAAAATAAGAATGCTTACATGGAATAGAAAGGTACCTTATATCTTCTTCAGTTATCTGTGATGTAGTAATACATTTCAGTCATTTTACATAGCATGTGATCTATGGATTGCTTTTGTTTTATAAATATAATAAGGACTAAATTGCTATCTTGTGCAAAAGACTGATGCTCCATCAAGAAATATGTATGCCTCTGATATGCCCCATTTGGAGAACTACATGTTTCTATATAAATTTGTTATGATTCTTAGGCTACTATCAAATAATAGTTAAATTCTTTTGAATATTTATCATTCCCAGATACTGAAAGAAGAAAACCAAAAACAGTGGAAATGAAATTTCATAACTTCTAAGTGATATCAGTGATGGTGACTTCTGTCTACCAAAATATTTGATCTCTAGTATTTGCTCCTTAAGAGAAACCCAGCACAGATATCAACTATTAATCAGCTGAATTCACTGCCAGCAAGTTAATAATTGGGTTTCCTAGTTTCCCTCACGGACAGCTATGTCCATATGACTATATCAGGATGAATAAGATGTTTCTTTAAAAAAGAAAGTGTGTTCCTTCTGTCCTCAAGATTAGACTAGAGTGCAGATGTCATGCCCGAAACTCAAGTTTCCATTCTGGTCCAAGAAGGCAGAGTTTGCCATCTAAGAAGGAGAGTGAGGAGAGCTGAAAATTAAAACAAAACAAAACAAAAAAACAGATGTGTATTTGGACCCTCTACCCCTTTCCTAGACTACCCTCCTAAACACAGGTTTTATATAAAAGAATAAAATCTTATATGTAAGATAAGATGTGACTGTGACTTTATGTTTTATGTCAAAAATCTCTGACCTTAATCCTAAATGACACTGCCACATATTTAATTTAGTCATATTCAGGAAGAATTGTGGTGATGGAGAAGACTCTCAAGAGTCCCTTGGACAGCAAGGAGACAAAACCAGTCAATCCTAAAGAAATCAACCCTGAATATTCATTGGAAGGACTGACACTGAAGCTAAGCTCTAATACTTTGGCCACATAATGCAAGAGCTAACTTATTGGAAAGGACTCTAATGCTGGGAAAGATTGAAGGCAGGAGAAGGAGATGACAGAAGATGAAATGATTGAATGGCGTCACTGACTCAGTGGACATGACTTTGAGCAAATTCCAGGAGACAGTGAAGGACAGGGTAGCCTGGTGTGCTGCAGTCCACAGGGTCACGAAGAACTGAACATGACTTAGTGAGCAAACAGTAATAAGTACTAATAGATGAATTTAGAGTCTGTAGAAAATCCTATGCACAGGACTATTTAAACCAAAATAAAACATCGGTAGGGCTGCTCTGGTAGCTCAGCTGGTCAAGAATCCACCTGCAATGCAAGAGAACCTGGTTCAATTCTTGGGTAAGGAAAGTCCACTGGAGAATAGATAGGCTACCCACTCCAGTACTCTTGGGCTTCCCTTGTGGCTCAGCTGGTAAAAGAATCCACCTGCAATGCAGAAGGTCTGGGTTCAATTCCTGGATTGGAAAGGTCCCCAGGAAAGCCCAGGAATACTGTAGTGGGAAGCCATTTCCTTCTCCAGGTGACCTTCCCAACCCAGAAGTTCTTTCCTCCAGAATTTGAGTAAATGAGTAGTATGTAAGCCCCTTTGATTTACCTTCAAAATTCTGATTGCTGCCAATATTTTAGTGTATAATCTATGCAGTCACAAAGAGTAGGATGTGACTGAGCAACTTTCACTAAAATATTGGTATTGGTTTAGTATTTTGCATAGGTTAAGTTAGAAATAATGGACTAAGTTAGGAAGTTCTCAAGAGTTCATAGTGAGAAAAAGCAAGGCAGTAATCAGAAATTTCCTATTGTCTAAGCAGTCCAAGGTACCTAGTTGGCATTAACAACAATTATCAGGTTACTGGGCCTTTCTTTTCTTTTTGAGGTGAAAATCGTATCCTTGCTTCAGGCTCAGGTATTTTCCATGGCACCTCTCTCTATACCTTGTATCAGAGATACTTACCACTAATGATTCATGGATCAATAACTTTGAGTGATATGTGACATTGTAAGGAAAATGAAAGTTGTCCAGGCTTAAGAGTATAGATAAACAATTTTAAGTGTAAATCAAAGGGGCTTACACACTATTTATTTCATCAAATACTGGAGTAAAGATGCTTAAAAAGTGCAATCACCAGAAAACTGCAGTTTCAAGATTATTAAATATCATTTAGATAGCAGAGGTTAACTGAGCTTCTTTCTGTGAAACAGAAAATTGTCATTTGACCGATTGGGTGAGGATAGAACTTCACGTGCTCATTGATATCTTGTCATTTTCTCCTTTAAAAGACAAGAGGGTAATACTTAGGTTTTGAGTGAAACAACATGAGTAGTTTTTATGAATAAGTTGTGGCTAGAAGTGATTTGTTTCATAACTAGAACAAAGTTAACTTGTGATGAAAGACCTTCTGAATTTCTCTTCTAATGCTGTGGTCATTGTAGAAGATCATTTGCTGTTGTACAGATGATGTAGCCACAAAATCCAAACAGTGTGAATCACTTGATCACTGAATTACTACCTGGAAGACAGTTGTCCTGGGGGGCAGCCTAAAGTTTTTGAGCATAAAATATATATTTTGTTGTGGGAGACTAGTGAAATTTGGGGTTAGCTTTTTTTTTTTTTTTAGTTCTTTACTTGTGATGAAAGACCTTCTGAATTTCTCTTCTAATGCTGTGGTCATTGTAGATCATTTGCTGTTGTACAGATGATGTAGCCACAAAATCCAAACAGTGTGAATCACTGGATCACTGAATTACTACTTGGAAGACAGTTGTCCTGGGGGGCAGCCTAAAATTTTTGAGCATAAAATATATATTTTGTTGTGGGAGACTAGTGAAATTTGGGGTTAGCTTTTTTAAAGACAGTTTTTCATTTAAATTGGAAGAAAGTTATAAAAATTTCTATCACCCTTTCTTTCCCCCACATCATCAATATCCCCCACAGAAATGGTACATNGGAAGACAGTTGTCCTGGGGGGCAGCCTAAAATTTTTGAGCATAAAATATATATTTTGTTGTGGGAGACTAGTGAAATTTGGGGTTAGCTTTTTTAAAGACAGTTTTTCATTTAAATTGGAAGAAAGTTATAAAAATTTCTATCACCCTTTCTTTCCCCCACATCATCAATATCCCCCACAGAAATGGTACATTTCTTTTTGTTTGTTTGTTTGTTTATAATGAATGGACCTCAGTGACATATAATCACCCAAGTCCATACTTTAATTTTAGGCAAGGTAGTTTTTATTATTGTTATTATTAATTTTTATTGGGCTAAAGTTGCTTTACAATGTGGAGTAGTTTTTCAAGGGAGATGAAATTAATCTAGAGTTGTAAGTTTCTGTGATCTCTCAAACTAGTAAATATTGCTCATTTTTTCCTAAAACCACATAACTGTAAATAGCTTCATACCACAGAAGTGTTAATGCAATAACACAATACACACACAAACACACATACACACACACAGGTTTTCAGAGTTGATGCTATTAGAGGCAAGGGGTATTGTAGTTTTCTGGTTTTATGCCAGAAACTATAAAATGAGTAAGAAAAATGTAATGATTAAATTCATTTTAATGCTACTCTGTAGTCAGGTCCAAGTATTTCATAGTCTATCCTCATCATGAATTATCTTGAACTATTTTATCCAGTTTAGCTTTAAAATCCTCAGTGAGATCAAGTCAACATTTAAATAGTTTAATAATGAAAGGCCAACATTCAGATATTCTGAGTTTGATTATAAATTTCCTCCTATTATCAAATTATCAAGCAGAAATCAAATAGACAATCCATCTTGTGGGTTAAAAATCCAAAAGAGATAAAAATCAATATGCTTAGATAATAATATACAGAAATCAAAGTCCAAAATAGAATGTTTGCCTTGTAAATAAAATAAAAGTCAAAAAAAGTAATTTCCAAAATTAATCCTNTAGGCAAGGTAGTTTTTATTATTGTTATTATTAATTTTTATTGGGCTAAAGTTGCTTTACAATGTGGAGTAGTTTTTCAAGGGAGATGAAATTAATCTAGAGTTGTAAGTTTCTGTGATCTCTCAAACTAGTAAATATTGCTCATTTTTTCCTAAAACCACATAACTGTAAATAGCTTCATACCACAGAAGTGTTAATGCAATAACACAATACACACACAAACACACATACACACACACAGGTTTTCAGAGTTGATGCTATTAGAGGCAAGGGGTATTGTAGTTTTCTGGTTTTATGCCAGAAACTATAAAATGAGTAAGAAAAATGTAATGATTAAATTCATTTTAATGCTACTCTGTAGTCAGGTCCAAGTATTTCATAGTCTATCCTCATCATGAATTATCTTGAACTATTTTATCCAGTTTAGCTTTAAAATCCTCAGTGAGATCAAGTCAGCATTTAAATAGTTTAATAATGAAAGGCCAACATTCAGATATTCTGAGTTTGATTATAAATTTCCTCCTATTATCAAATTATCAAGCAGAAATCAAATAGACAATCCATCTTGTGGGTTAAAAATCCAAAAGAGATAAAAATCAATATGCTTAGATAATAATATACAGAAATCAAAGTCCAAAATAGAATGTTTGCCTTGTAAATAAAATAAAAGTCAAAAAAAGTAATTTCCAAAATTAATCCTCAGAGTTTTAGTCTGGTTAGTCTAAGCGGGTGTGGGGGGAGTGTGCTTCAGTTTCTAAGTGGACTTGTTTCTTTCAAAGGACCTGAATTGTCTTTCGATAAAGTAGCTGTGATGTTCATTGGGTGCCAAGAGTTCTGTTCTTTCAGTGTCAAGGCTCTTCAGTGTTTCGTTTTTTAAAGAGTCCAAAGTAATGATAGGATATACAAAAGTGTAACAAGGTGTCTACATCAACCAAATTTAGAAAACAGCCAAAAGTAAAAGCAGTCACTTCAAGCTTTCTCAGGATTGATGACCTAGAGGTACCAAGAAGATAGCTGATGTTCAGTAACAGTGGGTGGGAAAAGGACACATGGAGAAAATCATGGTCACACGTTTGCCAGGGTGGCATTCCACCTCTGCTGTTTCAAGAGTCCATCACTTTAACTTTCCATTGCAGAGTGGAACTATTATGACCATAGCTGAAGGTTCATCTCAAAGGGTGGTGTCTTAAAAACGGCAACTGAGAAATGTCAGTTTTCTTACAAACTTGAGAAATTGGCCAAGGTAGTCACTTGAGAAGACTTCCTTTTCTACCTATGTGTCTCAACTCTCAGTTTCCAGGGTTGTTTGTGTGTGTGTGTGTGTGTATTTCTCATTTAAAACGTTCCAGTACTCAATTAATTATGGGTGCTCACTGGTGTCAGCTTCAGAACTCATTTGTAAGCATTCATTTTCATTTCTAGGACACAAATATGTTTCTCTTATGGCATGAGCCTTCTCAGGAAATATTCTCCATCACCTCAACTTCATATCATGTGGAGAAAGACCTTCAGAACGCTCACTATTTGATATATTATTGATGTCTCTGGGTCAGATGAAGTCTAAGCCCAGGACTTTTTGGTCAAATACTGTCTTTCCTCAGATTTTAATACTCTACCTTTTGAGTCTGTTTCATTTTACTTTATTTTCTTTGCTATAATTTTCTCTTTGTTACATCATTCTTCCATCTTTATCTTCCAATGCTTCTCTTGTCCTTGAGGGAAGCTCAGTCCAAGTGGTACAATTTAATGGGGTTAATGGAGTCCCTGTCACTCTCTGACATATGTAAATAGAGTTGATATAATTTGTTTAGTTTAGTTTAGTTAGAAGACTTCTTTCCCTATATTTTAATTTTCTCCCTGGCTTAGCCATTAATTTATCTAAATTTTCCTCAGCAATTTCAGAGATTGTAAAATTATCTGTTGTTAAAACAAATTTTATTGATATACATTCACCTGAATTGGATAAACCCATTCAGGATGTATTTCCCCATCAAACCGACTTTTTAAGTATACTGGGACAACATTTTATGTTATTCTGCTCAGATGTCCTCTACTATGGAACTAAATTAATTCTAAAATGTTAACTGATAACGAATATAGTAGTTACAGTGATGTAGATATATATCTGATCTTCCGTGGTACCTCAGATGGTAAAGAATCTGCTTGCAATGAAGGAAACCTGGATTTGATCCCTGGGTCAGGAAGATTCCCTGGAGAAGAGAATGGCTACCCAATCCAATATTCTTGCCCAGAGAATTCCATGGACAGAGGAACCTGGTAGGCTACAGTCCATGGGGTCATATGTTTACTTTTATGTATCCACACAAATGTAACTAATATATTCAGTATTAATGTCTGAGTGAACTATTAAAAGCTTGAATCATTTCTTAAGTTTTATCAAAGATATTCTGCTTGTTTTATTTCACAGCTAAGGCGATATTATTCTGCAGCTATTCAAAAACAGTATATCTAAAATATTCTAAGTATCTGACAGGAACATTATTCACTGTTTCTCAATAATTTTAAAAGCCAAATGATGACAAATGATAACTGGGAAGTTAAGAATGTTACTACACAGAAAATCTGAGAGGAAATGTATTTAGAGTGAAGGAAATTGGCATAGACATGGGGACACTGGCATACCCTTCCCTGTCCTTCCATCCCTGAAAAGAGGGCCAAGAAGGTGAATTTGCCATATGCTTTTGATTTTTGCTTTTGTTTTGTTATACTTCCCTGGTGGCACAGATGGTACAGAATCTGCCTGAAACAAAAGAGACCTGAGTTCAATCCCTGTGTTGGGAAGATACCCTGGAGAAAGAAATGGCAACCCACTCCAGTATTCTTGCCTGGAAATTTCCTTGAGCAGAAGAGCCTCGTGGGCTACAATCCATGGTGTCACAAAGAATCAGATACAAGTGAGTGACTGTCACTTTTGTTTGTTATCTGTAGGTATAATGAAGAACAGAAAGCCTAGGTGTGAGAATGGATTGACTCCATGAAGACAAAGAATTCAGAGGAAAACATTTTTACAGAAGTATGTATCTCATGATCATGCTCAGTTGTGACCAACTCTTTGCAACCCCATGGAATGTAACTCTCCTCTGTCCTTGGAATTTTCCAGGCAAGAATACTGGAGTATGTAGCCATTCACTTCTCCAGGGGATCTTCCCTACCAAGGGACTGAACCTGCAACTCTTGCATTGCAGGTGGATTCTTATTCACTGAGCCACCTGGGAAGCCCTGCAGAAGTATGGTTGGACATTATAAACCAATGAGCTGAGCAGGTCCTGGATTCACCCTGCTGTCCTGCCAGGGCAGAAAAATGAATTCATAGCCTCATCTGCTGAATATGGCATCAGTTTCCATTTAGGAAGTCTGCCCAGAGACTGCAGGCAAACTCAGAGACCATCCTCCAACCTAACATGGATAAGGAACCAAACCAGAAGTCCTATCACCTGTTTTTAGCCAGAGGCATCCCACCCAAGCAGTTAAAGAAATGCGAGTAAACACTGCAATCTATATTATCTCACTGGCTTATTACTTTCAATGAAAGTTTATAAGAAATTCACTTTGTAGCTCACTCTCTAAGATTTTAAGATGAACCTTAAGAATGCTTTATTGTCTTTTTGATAAAAGAAAAAAAAGAGTCATCATCATCTTTAACCTAAGCAAGGAGTAAATTTGCAGTATAACAGACTGAAAATTGCACTGAAATTTTAAGACTTAAGGAAAATTACTTATGTGATGTTGGGGTTCTTGAAATCAACACCAAGTCAATGTGATATAAAAAAATATTGATATAGAAACTACATTTTGACATCACTACATATTATAAAGTGATAATATGCACTTTATAATTGGTGTTTCAAGTGAAGAATCAGACCTTGGTGGTCTTATATGAGGTTAGTGAATTAGGAAGTCTGAAAACTCTCATGACTTTTCAAATCGGAGTCAAAATTTCTATGGACTTTTCCCACCACCTAAGGTGTGTGTGTGTGTGTTAAGTATTCATTTCTTTATATATCTATATGTGTCTCACAAAGGGCCTATTTGGAGACTATGGAGTTCACATCTGACCATAACTTTTGCCTTTTCCAGAGGTCAGCAAACATTTTATTAATATTTGTCTGTCACTGTAACAAACACATTGGTAAATGGAGTTATATATGATTATTGATTTAGCTAACCAAGCCTTATCTCTGAATGGATACTTCTCCAGAACAATCTGATGGTCCTATTACCACCAAGAGGAGGATGTTATTGGCAAATATCAGCTGTGCCATTAAATGATGGTAGTAGTAAGCCAAGGCTCCTGAATTGTCCAGGAAATGGAGACCAGATTTTCTTAGAAATGAATTTCAGGGTGAAGATTTTGTTTACTTAGATTTCAGAAGATTTGTCTTGATACAGGCTAATTATTATTGTCATCTTGAAAATATATCAGTTCAGTTCAGTTCAGTCATTCAATCATGTCCGACTCTGCGACCCCATGAACTGCAGCACGCCAAGCCTCCCTGTCCATCACCAACTCCCAGAGTCCACCCAAACCCATGTCCATTGAGTCAGTGATGCTATCCAACCATCTTATCCTCTGTAGTCCCCTTTTCCTCCTGCCCTCAATCTTTCTCAGCATCAGGGTCTTTTCAAATGAGTCAGCACTTCACATCCAAAGTATCGGAGTTTCAGCTTCAACATCAGTCCTTCCAATGAACACCCAGGACTGATCTTTAAGACAGACTGGTTGGATCTCCTTGCAGTCCAAGGGACTCTCAAGAGTCTTCTCCAACACCACAGTTGAAAAGCACAAATTCTTCAGCCCTAAGCTTTCATTATAGTTCAACTCTCACATCCATACATGACTAGATGGACCTTTGTTGACAAAGTAATGTCTCTGCTTTTTAATATGCTGTCTAGGTTGGTCATAACTTTTTTTCCAAGAAGTAAGTGTCTTTTAATTTCATGGCTGCAGTCACCATCTGCAGTGATTTTTCGAGCCCAGAAAAATGAAGTCAGCCACTGTTTCCACTGTTTCCCCATCTATTTGCCATGAAGTAATGGGACCAGATGCCAAAATGTATAGACAAATAATATCAGGGATTGTGACAAAGGATATTATCATAGCTACGTTATAGAAATGCAATGTTGAGCTGCTTCTACCCGAGGTGGGATGGATCTTGGTGGTTGGAAAGTCTTTGACAGACTGCGACTGGTGACACTTTTTGATCTATGCAAGAATGTTAAGCTAGAGGGGAAATGATGAGGGCTGGAGACCAAGAATTTCTAGAATACTTTAGTTCAGCATACACTAGGGGAAACAAAGACTTTAAAAAGTAGGACTGCTACAAATTTCTCTGATTTTTAGTTTGTTTGGGAGACATAGACATTTTTCATCTCTTTTGGTTTTTGGAGTGACCAAAAATATATTCATATTTCTATGAATATAACACGATAGTGATAATGAGCTATATATGCCCTTGGATTTCATTTAAACTACAGAAAACTGACAATTTAATGAAGAACATACAGTTTATCCATTTAATGAGATGCTCAAATATAGATATTTGGATTTATCTGGACAATCACAAACTATCAACTTCGATTGCATTACATTGTTTGGCACAACACAGAATTATTTTACTTAAGCTATAATTAGTGTCATGTCAAGGGTCAAATTTAAAGGATGCTAAAATAATAGATCCATGACTTTTGTATTTATTTATGAAATGTTGTTGGCCTTATTGTTTACTTATTGTTAAACTAATTATTGTTTAATACTTAACACCATTTTTTGTGAAAACTTCTGAGAGATATTTTTTGATGATTCTGTAATAGGAGTAATTGTATCTCTTATTTACCAAAACAGATTTTATGTTATGAATGTTGAAAAATCATGCTACAAATCATCTCCTATTTTCCATGACCACCCAGGAACCCCAGAATCAAATAAGAAGTCTACATCTCTGAGGTGTACATCACCTTCCCTATTCTAATCTACAAAATCACACCTGAACTCATTTTTACTGTTTTATTATCACAAACATGAGAAGAAAAGAGTGAAAGTAATAGTGTCAGCTACATTAGCAGTGTGTGTATGTGCTCACTCAGTCATTCCAACTCTTTGTGATCCCTGGACTGTAGACTACCAGACTCCTCTGTTCATGGAATTCTCCAGACAAGAATACAGGAGCAGGTTGTCATTTCTTCCTCCAGGGGATCTTCCCGACCCAGAGATCAAACCCAAGTCTCTATGTCTCCTGCATCGGCAGGTGGGTTCTTTATCTGGTAGAAACTGACACTAATAAAGTGAAAGTGAAGTCACTCAGTACTGTCCGACTCTTCACGAACCCATGGACCTTACCAGGCTCCTCTGTCCACGGAATTTTCCAGGCAAGAGTACTGGAATGGATTGCCATTTCCTTCTCCAGGGGATCTTCCCGATACAGGGATTGAACCCGGGTCTCCCGTACCGCAGGCAGACACTCTACCCTCTGAGCCACCAGGGAAGCCACTAATAAATTCCTTACTCTGTATCAAGCTACATGTCCCAAGCCACTATCCTACTTATAATTTTGTCTCTAGTTATAAGTTGCTCAGCAGTAAGGAATATGCCTGCCAAGCAGGAGATGCAGGATATCCGAGTTCAATCTCTGGGTAGAGAAGAATTCCCAGAGTTGGAAATGGCAACCCACTCCAGTATTGTTGCCTGGGAAATCCCATGGACGGAGAAACTTTGCGGGGCTACAGGTCATGTGGGTCACAAAGAGCTGGACAAAGCTGAGTATGACTGAATCACATACATTATTTTATGATCATTCTTTTCATTTTTTCATATCATTATTTAAACAATGGGAAAGTCTGAAAAAAAGAGAAATTTGACACATTTTATTGTCTTGCAAATATAAATATGGCATTGAAAAAATCATCTAATCGAGAAAAATAAAATTGTTTCTATGCACGGACATAGTTGTTACTTATAATGCTTAATTGCTAATTACTCTAAGGATAAATTCTAAATGAAGATTTTATATAGAAAATAAATGTTTGTGTTTGTGGTAAAAACTATAAACCCTTCAAAAGCAAATTGTTTTTATCTTAACAGTGGTCCTCATGTTGATTTGCACAAAGGGCTAGTAATCTCTTACGATTTCATTAAATGAGTAAATGGATGATAACATTTTTGGCCAGCTAAAAGCAAGAGTACATCCATAGGGTTGGGGATTCCCTGGTGGTTCTGTGGTAAAAGATCCATCTGCCAGTGCAGGAGACACAAATTTGATCCCTGGATTGGGAAGATTCCCTGGAGATGACAATAACAACCCACTCCAGCATTCTTTCCTGGAAAATCCCATGGACAGAGGAGCCTAGTGGGCTACTGTCTCTGGGTAGCAAATGAGTTGAACACAACTTAGGGATTAATCAACAATTTATAGGGTTGAAAGCTGATGAAATGGAGCAGCGAGAAATCCAAACAACAAAAATCAGTTTTCTCAAAACAAAATTTCCCTGGTGGTTCTGTGGTAAAAGATCCATCTGCCAGTGCAGGAGACACAAATTTGATCCCTGGATTGGGAAGATTCCCTGGAGATGACAATAACAACCCACTCCAGCATTCTTTCCTGGAAAATCCCATGGACAGAGGAGCCTAGTGGGCTACTGTCTCTGGGTAGCAAATGAGTTGAACACAACTTAGGGATTAATCAACAATTTATAGGGTTGAAAGCTGATGAAATGGAGCAGTGAGAAATCCAAACAACAAAAATCAGTTTTCTCAAAACAAAATCTCAAGACTCCATAAGAAAACATGGTCATAAATATTCATTCAACTTAAGTCTCTTTTAGGCAAAAGTCATTTTAATTTGTTATGTTCACTAATGCTTTATTTAACTGCCTCCAGTAGAGTTCTTTTGATAAAAGTCTGAAGTGCCTGATATCCTCAGCAGCAATGTCTTCTCTGTTATTCCCCAAAAGGTCACCCCGATGACATGGCAGACCTCTGACTTATACTCCTGTCTGTGGCTATAAACATCTCACTGGCTGTTGAAGAAGGTAATTAAAAGGTTTCTATGACAAGGATGTGCCTGCTTAGAGATGAGGTCTGAGTGTGCACCGCTGAAGGATTTATGAATTAAATTTGCCTGCTGAGCTGCAGCTAAGGTGACGGCAGCTCCAGTTTACAACCATGTTTTAATTTAGACATGTTATGCATGGCCAGAAACAACAACAGTCATTTCCTTTTTACAAGTCTTATTACTTATAAATCATGACAGCAGCATAGCTGCATTAATTTGAAGGGATGAGTAGATAATGCTACCAAAATTGCTTAATTTAAAAAAATACTCTTTCCCTAAAGAAGAAGGAAACCAAATAGTATTTTCTATTTTTTCACATAAAAATAAATGCTTATATTGAAGTATTTAGAGGGAATTACATTTGTTGATGGCAAAATTTACTTTGAATTGTATCCCAAGTTAAGAATTGCCCATTAATGGGTAGAAAGAGGACTAGATAAAGCCAATACAGGAAGATGTTAGGGCTAATATCTAGATAACAGATTTATGGACATTCACTGTAAAAAATCTATCGAATTTTCTCTGAAAATTATCATAATGAAATGGGAAATATAAGTTGAAAGATTATTACAGTGTTAAGAGTAATATGAAAAGAGTATGGGGATATATTTCATTGCTGACAATTATCCTTTAAAAACTGAAAGCAAACTGAGTTAATTGCAAGTGTGCTTTCTTTTTTTTTTTTTGGTATTTTTTGTTGACTTTAAAAAATATATATAAATTTATTTATTTTAATTGGAGGTTAATTACTTTACAATATTGTATTGGTTTTGCCTGCTTGGGGCTGGTGCACTGAGACAAGCCAGTGTGCTTTCTATACATTACTAATTATCTGGAATGGGAGTTGGAACTCCTTATGCATTTCAATATGTCTCTGAACTTTTGGTCTTTATAGTTCTAACAAATTCTACACAGAAGTAAATTGAGCTTCAGGCAGCAAACTTGATCATTTATTTAATGATCCTCCAAGTGGATGACTGAATGTCAGTCTAATCTGGTACATTCTAATCAATCACAGTGATGATTTATATAAAACTGCTTTCCTTTAAGTATTGATTGGTTACTAAAAGCTACTGATGACTACATACTGCCTGGCATTTTTCTCCTAGATTTTCACTCTTTTGATAGTACACATTAGACTCTATAAAGGACATCACTGCAGGCTTTTCAACAAATTCTAGCTGGTATAACATAGGAGGGGGAATTGGGGAAAATTGGATACATGTGTATGTGTGGCTGGGCCCCCTCTCTGTTCACCTGAGACTATCACACTATTGTTAATCTGCTTTATCCCAATACAAAAAATTTTGGTGTTTAAAAATAAATGAAGTGAAAAAAAGTTTGAGCAGAAAAAAAATAGTTTTGGATATGTCTACGCAACCTCACATCCAAGGAGCAGTGGCTGTGCAGGTGCAGGAGGGCCTAGAGGGACAATTCCAAGTTCAAGGTCAGGAGGGGCAGCGGTGAGGAGAGATCCTTGTCCAAGGTAAGGAGCAGTGGCTGCGCTTTGCTGAAGCAGCCCTGAAGAGATACCCTACACCCAAGGTAAGAGAAACCCAAGTAAGACGGTAGGTGTTGCAAGAGGGCATCAGAGGACAGACACACTGAAACCATACTCACAGAATACTAGTCAATCTAATCATACTAGGACCACAGCCTTGTCTAACTCAATGAAACTAAGCCATGCCCATGGGGCCACCCAAGACAGGTGGGTCATGGTGGAGAGGTCTGACAGAATGTGGTCCACTGGAGAAGGGAATGGCAAACCACTTCAGTATTCTTGCCTTGAGAACCACATGAACAGTAAGAAAAGGCAAAATGATAGCATACCAAAAGAGGAACTCCCCAGGTCATTAAGTGCCCAATATGCTACTGGAGATCAGTGGAGAAATAACTCTAGAAAGAATGAAGGGATGGAACCAAAGCAAAAACAATACCCAGCTGTGCATGTGACTGGTGATAGAAGCAAGATCCGATGCTGTGAAGAGCAATATTGCATAGGAACCTGGAATGTCAGGTCCATGAATCAAGGCAAATTGAAAGTGGTCAAACAAGAGACAAACTGGAATTCCATCACCTCCACTAGCTTTGTTCATAGTGATGCTTTTTAAGGCCACTTGACTTTACATTCCAGTATGTCTGGCTCTAGGTGAGTGATCACATCATCATGATTATCTGGGTAGTGAAGATCTTTTTTGTACAGTTCTTCCGTGTATTCTTGCCACCTCTTCTTAATATCTTCTGCTTCTGTTAGGTCCATACTATTTCTGTCCTTTATTGAGCCCATCTTTGCATGAATAGGAACCTGGAATGTCAGGTCCATGAATCAAGGCAAATTGGAAGTGGCCAAACAGGAGATGGCAAGAGTGAACATCAACATTCTAGGAATCAGCAAACTAAAATGAACTGGAATGGGTGAATTTAACTCAGATGACCATTATATCAATACTTTGGGCAGGAATCCCTCAGAAGAAATGGAATAGCCATCATGGTCAACAAAAGAGTCCAAAATGCAGTACTTGGATGCAATCTGAAAAACGACAGAATGATCTCTGTTCATTTCCAAGGCAAACCATTCAATATCACAGTAATCCAAGTCTATGCCCCAACCAGTAATGCTGAAGAAGCTGAAGTTGAATGGTTCTATGAAGACCTACAAGACCTTTAACAACTAAAACTCAAAAAAGATATCCTTTTCATTGTAGGGGACTGAAATGCAAAAGTAGGAAGTCAAGAAACACCTGGAGTAACAGGCAAATTTGACCTTGGAATACAGAATGAAGAGGACAAAGACTAATAGAGTTTTGCCAAGAAAATGCACTGGTCATAGCAAACACCCTCTTCCAACAACACAGGAGAAAACTCTACACATGGACATCACCAGATGGTCAACACCAAAGTCAGATGGATTAGATTCTTTGCAGTCAAAAATGGAGAAGCTCTATACAGTCAACAAAAACAAGACCAAGAGCTGACTGTGGCTCAGATCATGAATTCCTTATTGCCAAATTCAGAATTAAATTGAAGAAAGTAAGGAAAACCACTAGATCATTCAGGTATGATCTAAATCAAATCCCTTCTGATTATACAGTGGAAGTGAGAAATAGATTTAAGGGCCTAGATCTNCACACACACACACACACACAACTCCTCCAGTCAACAGGTAGTTTAGTTTAAATTGATATAGCACTGTAATGCCCACAGATATCTCATGGAAACAAATGCTAATCCTCCCATGAAGGAATCCACCTGCGTCCCAAGCCTCAAAGAATTTTCACAAATCAAGTTCAAATAAAAATGAGAGCCTGAGGTAAAAAGAAAAAATGCCAGTGAACATATATGGAAACAAGGCACCATAAATATTAAGGCTCAAGAGTCTTCAGATATAGGAATTATCAGAAAAAAAAAAAATCAGTTTAAAATGTCCAAAATATAAAAGGCATGAAAATCATGCGTAAAGAATACATATTTAAAAACCCAAGACTTCTAGAAATGAAAAATTATTAGAAATTTAAAATTCCATGGATGTTTTACACCAAATTGTCTGTAACTGAAGTCCAGAGATACAAAGAAGTAGAAAAATATGAAAGAGACACGAAGGACAGAATAAGATGGCTTAACAGGTATCTAACTGGAATTCCACGAGGAGAATGAAGAGGAGGGGGGAGCAGTGAGCCTGAGGTAGGGACTATATTTCAAGATACTGACTGAGAACTTTTCACAATTGATGAAAGAAAACCAGTATTAGAAGCAGGAACTCCAAGGAACCGCAAAGAGGACAACTTAAATCCGAATTTAAGACCCACTACAGTTAAACTGTAGATTCCTTAAAGAAAAGAGGGCTTCCCTGGTAGCTCAGAGGGTAAAGAATCTACCTGCAATGCGGAAGACCTGGGTTCGATCCCTGGGTTGGAAAGATCCCCTGGAGAAGGGAATGGCTACCCACTCCAGCACTCTTGCCTGGGGAATCCCATGGACAAAGGAGCCTGGCTGGCTACAGTCCATGGGGCAGAAAAGAGTCGGACACGACTGAGTGACTTTCACGTTTAAAGAAAAAAAATAAACAAAAGATGATGGAAAAACATCTTTAAAGTTATATGGCAGTTTTTTCAGAGGAGGAAATTTATCCAAATCTCATTCTCTACCTTATCCCTAAGAAATAATTTGTCTTCTTCTTTCCATAAATACTTGGAAAAGTATATAGAGAAATCCAGGCTTTTTCTTGGTCACTTGGAACGGTTCTACTTTATTTGAACGGTTCGATTTTATTTCAGTTGACACCCGCAAGATCTTTTAAGACCAGTGTCAAGATGTCACATGAGCATCTGTATCTTTAAACAGGCAAACGTGGTATTCCGATCGCGCTGTCACCACAAAGTTAAATTCAGCTGATTCAGGCTGACAAAGTACAAGACAAAGTTTGCTCTAAAGACTCATCAAGGAGATCCACCGCTGTGGCAAAAAATCATTACCAGCAAGCTGAGTAGTCTGAAGTAAACTCGCCAATCTTTTACAGTCAACTTAGCTCTGCACGAACCCAGTAGCTGGCGCAGAGCGCAGACGTCTCGGTACTCACTCACTCGCGGGCTCCTGTGACTGCGCATGCTCCAAACTCCAAGCCCTCGAACTTCCGGAATGAGAACGAGGCCTCCGGCGAGCACAAGGGGGCAGGTGTGGCTGTGGGCTTGTCTCCAGTGGTGGCTGCAGGTTTCGATTAACACTGCAGCAAGCAAGGCTCCAAGACTCTAGAAAGTTCCACTGTATAAATCGCAGCTGAGTATACTAAATTGACGGTGTAATCTAAAGAAGGAGAAGGATGGAGAATGCGGAAGAGAGGGAGGAACGAAGAACCAAGTGTTTAGTTGTCAAATATCAATGTGTAAATAATTGAACTGATAATTGTTTTTTTTTTTAATAAAATACAGCTTAACTGTCCTTTTTTACTCCTCACTCCTAATTCTGTAAGTCTGCTGTTGCTGCTGCTAAGTCGCTTCAGTCATTTTTAAATAGAATACTGTAGGATGTTCTGAAATGATAAAGTGAAAGTCAACACATTATTTGAACAATATGGTTTATTTCACATTTTACTATGTTTGGGGGCTAAGCAACATCAAATTCCAGAATATATGTCTTTTTATTACCCTTTTAATAGCAACAAACTGAGCAGACTCATATTTCATAGACTTCAGAATTCATGTTTGAACATTTTCTATAGTTTGGGCAATTGCTATTAAAACTATTAAATGTAAGTGGTTTTCTTTTTTTTAGCTAAAGATAATAACCACTATATATTATTTTTCATCATGGGAAGATTTGAGAAAAACACATTTAAAGTTTTGGCTCAGATTTAACAGTATACATATACAATTCTAGTTCATTGATTACTCAGTGGAAAATACAAACATAAGAAGTCAATTATCCAGCTTCAGCCACTAGATGTTTTGCTTATGACATACTATAAGAAAAGGGAAAAGGACAGAAGATTCCTAAAGCATGCATGCATTTATAATTGGAGTTATTTTTGTGTAATTATGGCAAGTAGGATAGATTGTATTTAAACTTTAAGATTAATAGGAAGATACAACAGAAAAGTAAATCAAGCTTAAAGTTATTGCTGGGTTGGGGTTCTATACTTTGAAAGATCAGCATAAATGAAAATAGACAAAAATATGAACTCACAATTCACCTTTTATTCCCTTCTTTAGGAGTATGTAACTAGAACCTGAGTTTGTGGATGAAGATGGACCCTTGGAGAACAAGGGAAGTTCAGTAGGGCATCCAGAGTTAACACACTGTGTTCCCCTCCATTGGAGTTGATTCTCAAGGACTTGTAGAGCTGGGCAGTTTTAAAGAGTTGACATTTCTGTGTCTAGTCAGCCTAAAAGTGCCTGTACCATAATAATATGGGATAGTGAGGTGCATTCAGTTCAGTTCAGTTGCTCAGTCATGTCCGACTCTTTGCGACCCCATGAATTGCAGCACGCCAGGCCTCCCTGTCCATCACCAACTCCCGGAGTTCACCCAAATGCATGTCCGTCGAGTCGGTGATGCCATCCAGCCATCTCATCCTCTGTCATCCCTCTCTCCTTCTGCCCCCAATCCCTCCCAGCATCAGAGTCTTTTCCAATGAGTCAACTCTTCGCATGAGGTGGCCAAAGTGAGGTGCATACAGGCCCCAATTACTTATTATCTCTTTTAAGATGCTTGGGATAAGTGAAACTGTTAAGAAATGTTTCTCTGGCTTTTAAAAATATACAGTCATTTCCAGAATTCCCCAGGAAGTAAGAACTATTCCTTTGAACTGAAGAACATATTGTATCTTCTACTTCACTGCAGAGATATTTCCTACTCTGAAATGCCATCCTTTTTTCATTCACATACACATTTTGGAGCAGAAGGGGACTGAGGCTGGGCAAGGAGTAGGAAGAGGAGATATTCATGTCAGGTGGGCAGGAAACCAATAGCTGAGTTTTAATATGACTAAGTGTATTTATTTATATCTGTTTTAGAATAGCAGTTAAAATACTGTCTTTAGATAATTTAAAGCATTTTTATATAGTGCATATATGGTTTACAATGTATAATTACCAAACAGCAAATTTTTCATAATGCATAGATATTGCCAAAATTAATGTTCTATGAATTTCACATCTTTCATGATACTCTCTAATCATTATAAAACAAGAATTAGCTTTCTATTTCTAGCAAAACACATATTACTTCTCAGTTTCTTTTTTGATAATAAGTGACTGGTATTCCTTTTTAGTAAATTTAGGAATAAAGATAAATCAACTGTGAAAATTTCTAGTTACTAGGACACAGTGGAATGTACCAGGCCCACTTAGAGAAGGAGATCAGTATTCAAAAATATTTGTGATAAGTATGGAAGGAATATAAAGAAATAAACATATGTCCCTTAAGTAACTTGCATTACTCTTTTTAGTTAGTATAAATACCAAACACTAGTGAAGAAATTAATGATATGAAAAACAAGGAATTATTGAAGACCATATTGTGTGCTTACAGTATTGAAAAGGAGTACAAATTTAGTTTCACAGAGGAAGTAGAATTTAATCTGTGCTATGAAATATAAATTGCATCAGCGGGGGAAGTGGAGGGCACTTCACATGGGAAGGAAAAAATACTGAGAGCAACTGAGAGGAGAATGAGCAAGACACACTGAGGGGACAGTGAAGAGAAGGACCAGGTAGAGAAGACAGCACATACTGGGGTGAGAGAAGACAGTGGGGAATAAGGTCCTCTAGAGAGTGGTTATCTTTTGTTAGTAATATTAAGGCCCTAGTACTAGGACCAAGCCAGAGAGTCTAATGCAATGTAATAAGCAATAGGGAGACATTACTGAATAGTTGCTTTAAATTTAATATTTTTATATAAATTAGTAGTGTTTTTTCTTAGTCAAAAAAAAAATTAAGCCTTCAGTCTTATATTCATCAACTTAAAAAGTTCTCATTTCAGAAGAAGAGTTCTCATGTCAAACGCTGTCTTCAAATACGAAAACCCTTTAGTAGTTAAAGGATTAAACTAAACCCCTAATCCTGAAACATATGGGAAATCACCTTGACTATATCGATAGAAGAAATCCATGCTGGAATAATTTCAGTTCTGATTTTAATAGCATAGAAGGATTATATTGTATCCTTCAAGAAAGCTAACCAGGTTTCCATAGTGCCAGGCTTTAGTAATAGGGATGGCAGGATACAGCAAGGAAGAGACTGCTCAGTGCCCAGCAGGGCGGCTTTCCTGTAGCTGCAGATGTGGTTGTTGAGAGTTCTTGCTCTACTAAGGACAGAGTGCCCAAGGAGAGCCAGAAGCAGGAGTCCATCAGTTACTCACTTCTCTCCAGATACAGATGAAGCAGTACATAATCCAGAACACCAGGTTCCCTGTGGTGTGCTCTGACTCATTCCAGACCTACCATAGCGAATAATGATAATACTAATTTACATTTTGTGGTCCATTAGTGTTTTTCAAGGGTGTTTGCTTTATCTCACTCTACTTCCTTAGTCTTTCAACTCAAATTTGAGGCAAGCAGGATAGATAAAACTTGAAGAAGTGAAGTGAATTGAAGTCACTCAGTCGTATCTGACTCTTTGCGACCCCGTGGACTGTGGCCTACCGGGCTCCTCCGTCCATGGGATTCTCCAGGCAAGAGTACTGGAGTGGGGTGCCATTTCCTTCTCCAGGGGATCTTCCCAATCCAGGGACTGAACCCAGGTCTCCTGCATTGGAAGCAGACGCTTTAACCTCTGAGCCACCAAAACTTGCTCAACATCCAGTCAATGATTAGCAGAATCAGGACTCCTTTTTAGACTTTTCTGGTTTCAAGTCTGGGTGGCTCAGCGATAAAGAATCCACTTGCAATGCAGGAGACCCAGGAGACACAGCTTCGATCTCTGGGTCAGAAAGATACCCTGGAGGAGGAAATGGCTACCCACTCCAGTATTCTTGCTGGGAAATCTAGAGACTATTTGACTCCTTTAAATTGTTGTTTCCTATGTGATGAAAAGCTTCCATTCTGTCGTAGAAAATTTAAATAATATATTGATAAATAATTTGTTTAATTGAGTGCTTTAGAATCCACTTAGCAATGCTGGTTTTTAATTCTGATCAGTTTTGCATTAGGCACTTTTCATATAGTAGCAATTCTGACTGGATCTAACAAAATGGTGGCAAAATTTCATTTTCAGTTATAAGTGTGTGTGTGTGTGTGTGTGTGTGTGTGCGCGTGTGTGTGTGCTCAGTCATGCCTGACTCATCGTGACCCCATGGAGCCTGCCAGACTCCTCTGTCCGTGGAATTTTCTAGGCAAGAATACTAGAGTGGGATGCCATTTCCTCCTCCAGGGGAATCTTCCTGACCCAAGGATCAAGCCTGCCTCGCTTGTCTCCCCCACTGACAGATGGGTTCTTTACCACCATGCCACCTGGGAAGCCCCCAGTCACTGCAATTGTGTATATGTGTGTGTGCTCAGTCGTTCCAACTCTTTGCAACCCTATGGACTGTAGCCTGCTGGGCTCCTCTGTCCATGGGATTCTTCAGGCAAGAATACTGTAGTGGGTTACCATGCCCTCCTCCAGGGGATCTTCCTGACCCAGAGATTGAACCCACATCTCTTATGTCTCCTGTATTGACAGGTGGGTTCTTTCCCACTAGTGCCACCAACTATATCCTATAAAATACTTAACTAGCTAGCTGGGAGCTTTCAAGCAGTGGTCTCTGAAAAAGCTCCTAGCTTCATCTTCATTAGAATAGCTGGAAAACCCTGCTAAAACTCAGATTCTGGGTCTCCATTCAGAACTCACCAACTGAGAGTCTTTGGAATCTGCCTTTGTAGCCAGCATCTCAGGTGGTTCTTCTGCACACTGGTTTTTAAAATCTCAAATTTAAGGACTCCTCTTTCATTCTGCTGAAACTCGACCCTCCTTTCTCTTTCAAGTTCTAGTGTGCTGTGCTAAGAAAATTATTATTTTTTTCCAGTTTAGTCCTTCTTGAAGAAGTGAAGTGAAAGTCCCTCAGTCGTGTCCGACTCTTTGTGACCCCATGGACTATACAGTCCATGGAATTTTCCAGGCCAGAATCCTGGAGTGGGGAGCCTTTCCCTTCTCCAGGTGGTCTTCCCAACCCAGGGATCGAACCCAGGCCTTCTGCATTGCGGCTAGATTCTTTACCAACAGAGCCACAGGGGAAGCCCTCAGTCCTTCTTAACATCTGCAAAATCACACACACACACTACTAGGTTCCCAGATCCACTCAAATCCTAGCCAGGCCAACTAACACAAAGAAGAAATTTTCAAAGTGTGTGTGTATGGGGGGATGTGGATGAGTAAATTTTATTTTATTAATAAGAGTTGGGACAGGGTAAACTCAAAGGCAGCAAGACCTAGCAATATAATGCAACTATAATTATATAACAATTAATGATGTAATATATGAAATAAAATATAATGATATAGTAATTATAATTTTAGGAATGAATGTTAATTACATATGTTTAGGATTATTAACAGGATATAATGAAAAGTTTATTGGACAGCATAAAAAAAAAAATAACAAGTTTTGCTGTATCTTCATAAACCAGTAAGATCATTTTACTGTCCTTGCAGACCTAGAAACATTCCATGATAGAAATTGGAACTATGACTAAACTTGAACTTTACTGAAAGGCTAGTTTGACAAAATTTATTTTTAATCAAAATAATATGACACATTTTTTTCCTCAGGATTTATCATTTCTGGACTAATCAGGGAGTGCAAATTCTTTGAAAAAATTTTATCTTTCTCAGGCAGATTTCAAGCACTATCATGTTTTGTGCAGATTTATGATGATGTTGGAACATATTTCTCTCAACAAGTTTCTCATTTAAATGATAGAGGAAAGCATATTGATTCACAATACCATGAAATTATCACAGTGCTGTAAGAAAATATTACTTTGTTCATGACAGAAATATTAACTTGCCTTTGGAACTACTTTCTGGCAAAGTAAAGGTCTAAATATAATCACTTTAGTTATTAGGAGGGTATTAGAAACACATTTTCTAAAACAGTTTCATGTGGACACATTTTCAATTGAGCAGGATTATTTTTGAAGGACTTTAAAATATATTAAGAAAAAATCCTTCAAGTTTCCTTTCTACTGCAATACAGTAACTTGATTTTCTGACCACAAGTCAAAAAAGGTCTTGTGTAAATTCATGAAGAAGCTGTTCACTCCATGAGGCAGAGGAAAGCATGTCAGTAGGAAGCAAATAACCACTCCCACATTCATGATATTTGCTAGAGCAAATGTCCTAGTAACTGGTTTCCAGCTTTTCTCTATTTCTTTTTGACATGAAACTCTTGATACAGAGTTAAAGAGTTAAACTCTTAAGATTGAGCCTGTACACATGCACCAGCCCCAAGCATCCTGTATCCTGCATCGAACCTAGACTGGCGATTCGTTTCTTATATGATATTATACATGTTTCAATGCCATTCTCCCAAATCATCCCACCCTCTTCCTCTCCCACAGAGTCCAAAAGACTGTTCTATACATCTGTGTCTCTTTTGCTGTCTCACATACAGTTATTGTTACCATCTTTCTAACTTCCATATATATGCGTTAGTATCCGTGGCGGATTCATGTTGATGTATGGCAAAACCAATAACAATATTGTAAAGTAAAAAAAAAAAAAAAAGATTTAGCCTGTGAATATGGGGATTATGCTTTACAAAGGAACTTTAGAAGTTGGAAAGGCTAGAATAATTTGGAAGTGAGTCCAAAAGAAGCTTTTCTTCACTTGGAAACAGGAAACTAGCATAACCTAGAGCACAGGGTGGGGTCTGAGGTAGGAGTGGAGGTGAATCCAATTCACCAGGAAAATGATAGGTGGATTTTTTTTAGAGATTCAGAATGGAAATGCATCCTATACAGGGGCTGACCCATTAACTGCCAGTACCTGGATAAACTGTATATGCTATGGATTTGACTCTGAGTGGTGGTGGGGGTTGGGAGCATCTATTGTGAAACAAAAAAAACAATTGAGGAGGGATACATATTCTCATACCAACCCTCTAAAACAGACCATATTTCATAAATAGACGTGAATTTCAAACATGATTTGTACATAGCTATGCCAAATGTTTGGGTTGAATTTATTACTCTGTAGCTTGGCTTCCTATCTTTCTTTGGTGTTTTGACCTTGCCATTTACACATCCTTCATTTGCAAATATTTAGAAGATATTAGATATCTGGAAATATTAAATATTTAGAAATATTAGAACAAAAACAAATCTTCCTCTTACTTTTCTGGTGCTGATATATTTAAAATTGTAGCAGGAACTTAACCTTCATTAGCTCATATTTAACCATTTTCTGTGATATTTATTGGGCTTCCCAGGTGCACTAGTGGTAAAGAATCCACCTGTCAAGGCAGGAAACATAAAAGATGGGGGTTCAATCCCTGAGTCGATATTGTTTTCTTCTACCTTATAGTTAAATATATGCATTATTATATCATTACATTTGTTATGGGTGTGAAACTTAATTTTCTTCAGGAGAATTCATCAGCTTTTAGTACCTTGGAAATTTTTCACTGAGAGAATAAATCCTAGGTATTCAGAGAAGCATAGTATGTTACATGCAATCTGTTCTTCATACAATTTTTTAAAGTGCAAATTACAGGTTATTAGCCCCTACATACCTACCGTTTAAAGACATTAAAGAGAAATCACTCATATTAGTTTATGAGGAATGGTATGATCTACATATTCATGTGGGGGAAACACGTAAATGGAATAATAATTACTGTAACGTGTTGTGATCCCCTTGGAATAAAAAAAAATGCTTCAAACACATAGATATAAACTTCTAACTCCCTGTTATTTTGAATACTATTTTCCTAGATTTGAGCTTTAGTCTAACTCAGAGAAGGTAGTACATGAATATGGGTGAGCCTCGCCCTGCTTGAAACTTTGTCCTTTGGGTTGATGGGCTATATCTCTTAGAATTCTCTAATTCAGTTCAGTTCAGTCGCTCAGTCATGTCCAACTCTTTGAGACCCCATGAATTCCAGCAACCAGGCCTCCCTGTCCATCACCAACTCCCGGAGTTCACCCAAATTCATGTCCATCGAGTTGGTGATGCCATCCAGCCATCTTATCCTCTGTCGTCCCCTTCTCTTCCAGCCCCCAATCCCTCCCAGCATCAGGGTCTTTTCCAATGAGTCAGTTCTTAGCATGATGTGGCCAAAGTATTGGAGTTTCAGCTTTAGCATCAGTCTTTCCAAAGAATACCCAGGACTGATCTCCTTTAGAATGGACTGGTTGGATCTCCTTGCAGTCCAAGGGACTCTCAAGAGTCTTCTCTAACACCACAATTCAAAAGCATCAATTCTTCGGCACTCAGCTTTCTTCACAGTCCAACTCTCACATCCATATTCAACCTCTGGAAAAACTACAGCCTTGACTAGAAGGACATTTGTTGGCAAAAAATGTCTCTACTTTTTAATATGCTACCTAGGTTTGTCATAACTTTCCTTCCAAGTTGTAAGTGTTTTTTAATTTCATGGCTGAAATCACCATCTGCAGTGATTTTGGAGTCCAAAAAATAAAGTCTGACACTTTTTCCACTGTTTCCCCATCTATTTCCCATGAAGTGATGGGACCAGATGCCATGATCTTAGTTTTCTGAATGTTGAGCTTTAAGCCAACTTTTTCACTCTCCTCTTTCACTTTCATCATATGCAGACTTAAATTGAAGAAAGTAGGGAAAACCACTATACTATTAGATGTGACCTAAATCCCTTATGATTACACAGTGGAAGTGAGAAATAGATTCAAGTGCCTAGATCTGATAGAGTGCCTGATGAACTATGGATGGAGGTTCGTGACATTGTACAGGAGACAGGGATCAAAACCATCCCCATGGAAAAGAAATGCAAAAAAGCAAAATGGCTGTCTGAGGAGGCCTTACAAATAGCTGTGAAAAGAAGAGAAGCGAAAAGCAAAGGAGAAAAGGAAAGACATAAGCATCTGAATGCAGAGTTCCAAAGAATAGCAAGGAGAGATAAGAAAGCCTTCTTCAGCGATCAATGCAAAGAAATAGAGGAAAACAACAGAATGGGAAAGACTAGAGATCTCTTCAAGAAAATTAGAGATACCAAGGGAACATTTCATGCAAAGATGGGCTCGATAAAGGACAGAAATGGTATGGATCTAACAGAAGCAGAAGATATTAAGAAGAGGTGGTAAGAATACACAGAAGAATTGTACAAAAATGATCTTCAAGATCAAGATAATCACAATGGTGTGATCACTCACCTAGAGCCAGACATCTTGGAATGTGAAGTCAAGTGGGCCTTAGAAAGCATCACTATGAACAAAGCTAGTGGAGGTGATGGAATTCCAGTTGAGCTATTTCAAATCCTGAAAGATGATGCTGTGAAAGTGCTGCACTCAATATGCCAGCAAATTTGGAAAACTCAGCAGTGGCCACAGGACTGGAAAAGGTCAGTTTTCATTCCAATCCCAAACCCAATGCCAAAGAATGCTCAAACATCGGCACAATTGCACTCATCTCACATGCTAGTAAAGTAATGCTCAAAATTCTCCAAACCAGGTTTCAGCAATACGTGAACTATGAACTTCCTGATGTTCAAGCTGGTTTTAGAAAAGGCAGAGGAACCAGACATCAAATTGCCAACATCTGCTGGATCATGGAAAAAGCAAGAGAATTCCAGAAAAAACATCTATTTGTGCTTTATTGACTATGCCAAAGCCTTTGACTTTGTGGATCACAATAAACTGTGGAAAATTCTGAAAGAGATGGGAATACCAGACCACTTGACCTGCCTCTTGAGAAATCTGTATGCAGGTCAGGAAGCAGCAGTTAGAAATGGACATGGAACAACAGACTGGTTCCAAATAGGAAAAGGAGTATGTCGAGTCTGTATATTGTCACCCTGCTTACTTAACTTATATGCAGAGTACATCATGAGAAACACTGGACTGGAAGAAGCACAAGCTGGAATCAAGATTGCTGGGAGAAATATCAATAACTTCAGATATGCAGATGACACCACCCTTATGGCAGAAGTGAAGAGGGACTCAAAAGCCTCTTGATGAAATTGAAAGAGGAGAGTGAAAAATTTGGCTTCAAACTCAACATTCAGGAAACTAAGATCATGGCATCTGGTCTCATCACTTCATGGGAAATAGATGGGGAAACAGTGTCAGATGTCTTTTGGGGGGGCTCCAAAATCACTGCAGATGGTGACTGCAGCCATGAAATTAAAAGACGCTTACTCCTTGGAAGGAAAGTTATGACCAAACTAGATAGCATATTACAAAGCAGATATATTACTTTGTCAAGAAAGGTCCGTCTAGTCCAGGCTATGGTTTTTCCAGTGGTCATGAATGGATGTGAGAATTGGACTATAAAGAAAGCTAAATGTTGAAGAATTGATGCTTTTGAGCTGTGGTGTTGAAGACTCTTGTGAATCCCTTGGACTGCAAGGAGGTCCAACCAGTCCATCCTAAAGAGATCAGTCCTGGGTGTTCATTGGAAAGACTGCGGCTGATGTTGAAACTACAATAATTTGGCCACCTCATGCGAAGAGTTGACTCACTGGAAAAGACCCTGATGCTGGAAGGGATTGGGAGCAGGAGGAGAAGGGAACGACAGAGGATGAGATGGCTGGATGGCATCACAGACTCGATGGACATTGAACTCCGGGAGTTGGTGATGGACAGGGAGGCCTGGCGTGCTGCGATTCATGGGGTCACAAAGAGTCGGACATGACTGGGCGACTGAAATGAACTGAACTGACCTGACCTTATACACATGAGAGAGCTTCACTTGTGTCTCACCTCTTAAAGAATCCACCTGCAATGTGGGAGACCTGGGTTGGGAAGATGCCCTGGAGAGGGAAAGGCTACCTATCCAGTAATCTGGCCTGGAGAATTCCATGGACTGTATTGTCCATGTGGTAGCAAACAGTCGGACACGACTGAGCAACTTTTATTTCCATAAACATAATAATAGATTATGTGTTTTTAAATTCAATTTACATTGGATACTAGAAAAGTACAATTCTAGTCATAAATGTAGGAAGAAGAGAAACAGCATAAAACATAGCAGAATATATTGGATTGTGCTTTTTTTCCCTCATAATTAGAATTTATGTGAATAGAAGAAATACTTAATAAAAATGAACTGGCAGTTGAAAGAAGTGAAATAGACTGCAGGGAGAAATATCAATAACCTTAGATATGCAGATGACACCACCCTTATGTCAGAAAGTGAAGAGGAGCTAAAAAGCCTCTTGAGGAAAGTGAAAGAGGAGAGTGAAAAAGTTGGCTTAAAGCTCAACATTCAGAAAACGAAGATCATGGCATCTGGTCCCATCACTTCATGGGAAATAGATGGGGAAACAGTGGAAACAGTGTCAGACTTTATTTTTCTGGGCTCCAAAATCACTGCAGATGGTGACTGCAGCCATGAAATTAGAAGACGCTTACTCCTTGGAAGAAAAGTTATGACCAACCCAGATAGTATATTCAAAAGCAGAGACATTACTTTGCCGACTAAGGTCCGCCTAGTCAAGGCTATGGTTTTTCCTGTGGTCATGTATGGATGTGAGAGTTGGACTGTGAAAAAGGCTGAGCACTGAAGAATTGATGATTTTAAACTGTGCTGTTGGAGAAGACTCTTGAGAGTCCCTTGGACTGCAAGGAGATCCAACCAGTCCATTCTGAAGGAGATCAACCCTGGGATTTCTTTGGCAGGAATGATGCTAAAGCTGAAACCCCAGTACTTTGGCCACCTCATGCAAAGAATTGACTCATTGGAAAAGACTCTGATGCTGGGAGGATTGGGGGCAGGAGGAGAAGGGGACGACCGAGGATGAGATGGCTGGATGGCATCACGGACTCGATGGACTTGAGTCTGAGTGAACTCCGGGAGATGGTGATGAACAGGGAGGCCTGGCGTGCTGCGATTCATGGGGTCGCAAAGAGTTGGACACACCTGAGCAACTTAACTGAACTCTGCATATAAGTTAAATAAACAGGGTGACATTATACAGCATGAATTGTATCAAATATCTCATTTAATTTACTAATCTATAGTTAATGATTTTGATGAATTAAGATTTAATTTAAACTTTCCAACCAACCTGTAAATATATTTTCTTCTCTGGTGTCCTCTTATTATAAATAACTGGGAAAATATTTGATTTCCCAGAAACTCTGGGCATACTGTTGACTTCTATTTGCATTTATTTTGCTAAATCAGCTTTAAAGCCTGTAGTTAATTGCATGCTTATTCCATGGCTGTATTTTTTAAACAAGTGGTTCCTAAAGTTGCATGTGAATAATACATCTACCTTCTGAAGTATTTTTAATTCCTATAACATTGACAGTGGTTGTTTCGCTTAAATTTGTAACCACAACATGTCTTTGAAGTCTATTTTTAAAACACCTTGAAAAATAAAAATAAAATGTAGGCATTTCAGAATATGCTATGCTGATCCAACTTTGATAGGAGTGATATATTTTTCTTTTAAAGTCTGTCCAAATGATGTATTACACAAGCAATAGAGAAGATGAGTCTGCATAAATGCAACAATCAATTCAGCAATTGAAAGGATTCAATTTTGCTAGCTTTGCAGTTCTATTAGAACCAAAGTCATTAACAGAATCTTAATATTTGTTTAGATACTAGAATGTTTTAATGAACTTTTAGCATCTGCAGGACAGTTATATAAACTGTTATTCAAGTTAGAGTTGCAAGATTTAGCAAAATTCTGGTTGCCCCGTATTAAGCAGCAAATAATCATTTTGTACTGGAGTAGGAAATAGTATCCCACTCCAGTATTCTTGCTTGGGAAATCCCATGGACAGGGGAGCCTGGCAGCTTACAGTCACAGAGGTCACAGAGGTCACAGAGTCACATGGGGTCACAGAGTCAGACAGAACTGAATGACTTAGCATATAATAGCATGATCATTTTGTATAAGTATGCTTTATGTGATACTTTGTCCATACTTATATTTTAAAAACTCATTTGTTTTTTTAACTGAAAATTTTTTAAATATAAATTTATTTATTTTAATTGGAGGTTAATTACTTTACAATATTGTATTGGTTTTGTAAGTGAGCAGCCTGTATTTTATCTAGCAAACTTGATCTAAGAAATGATGTTGAATAATTTGAAACTTTCAACTTTTATACTATTTTCCTTTATTTTTAAACGGATAGGAGGTATATTGTATTTAACAATATATCTGTATGTAGTTAATTCTCTGTATCTATATTTATATCTGTATCATGTAGCTCTATCTATTATGCATCTAGTCTACAGATTTTGACAAATGTAAAATAATGTATATTTACCATTCCAGATTCATAAAAAAGTTTCATCACTCTAAAATTCCCCAGTGCTCAACCTATACATACTCCCTGCCTTTACCCCGAAATTCTTAGCAACCACATCTTTAGCTGTTTCTTCCAAAAAGTTGTATACTAAAATCATACAGGATGTCATCTTGTACTCTTTTCAGATTGATTTTTTTTCACTTGGCAATATATATGTTTTATGGGAGTGCTCATATGTTTTTCTTTTGTCTTTTTTTGACTGAATAATATTCAGTTCAGCTCAGTCACTCAGTTGTGTCCGACTCTGCAACCCCATGAATAGCAGCATGCCAGGCCTCTCTGTCCATCACCTGAACTCCTGGAGTTCACTCAGACTCACGTCCATCAAGTTAGTGATGCCATCCAGCCATCTTATCCTCTGTCATCCCCTTCTCCTCCTGCCCTCACTCCCTCCCAGCATCAGAGTCTTTTCCAATGAGTCAACACTTTGCA
>SJYX01019014.1:90933-108463 GCA_006410675.1 Oreotragus oreotragus | reverse complement strand
AAAGGTCAGTTTCCATTCCCATCCCAAAGAAAGGCAATGCCAAAGAATGCTCAAACTACCACACAGTTGCACTCATCTCACACCCTAGTAAAGTAATGCTCAAAATTCTCCAAGCCAGGCTTCAATAATACATGAACCGTAACTTTCCAGATGGTCAAGCTGGTTTTAGAAAAGGCAGAGGTACCAGAGATCAAAGTGCCAACATCCTCTGGATCATGGAAAAAGCAAGAGAGTTCCAGAAAAACATCTATTTCTGCTTTATTGACTATGCCAAAGCCTTTGACTGTGTGGATCACAATAAACTGGAAAATTATGAGATGGGAATACCAGACCAATTGACCTGCCTCTTGAGAAACCTGTACGTAGGGTCAGGAAGCAACAGTTAGAACTGGATATGGAATAACAGACTGGTTCCAAATAGGAAAAGGAATATATCAAGGCTGTATATTATGACCCTGCTTATTTAACTTATATGCAGAGTACAACATGAGAAACAATGGGCTGGAAGAAGCAAGGCTGGAATCAAGACTGCTGGTAGAAATATCAATAACCTCAGATACGCAGATGACACCAATCTTGTGGCAGAAAGTGAAGAGGAACTAAAAAGCCTCTTGATGAAAGTGAAAGAGGAGAGTGGAAAAGTTGGCTTAAAACTCAACATTCAGAAAATGAAGATCATGGCATCTGGTCCCATCACTTCATGGCAAATAGATGGGGAAACAGTGGAAACAGTGTCAGACTTTATTTTTTGGAGCTCCAAAATCACTGCAGATGGTGACTGCAGCCGTGAAATGAAAAGATGCTTACTCCTTGGAAGGAAAGTTATGACCAACCTAGATAGCATATTATAAAGCAGATATATTACTTTGCCAACAAAGGTCCGTCTAGTCCAGGCTATGGTTTTTCTAGTCGTCATGTATGGATGTGAGAGCTGGACTGTGAAGAAAGCTGAGTGCCGAAGAATTGATTCATTTGAATTGTGGTGTTGGAGAAGACTCTCTTGAGAGTCCCTTGGACTGCAGGGAGATCCAATCAGTCCATTCTAAAGGAGACCAGTCCTGGGTTTTCATTGGAAGGACTGATGCTGAGGCTGAAACTCCAATACTTTGGCAACCTGATGCCAAGAGCTGACTCATTTGAAAAGACCCTGATAAATTGTGGTGTTGGAGAAGACTCTCTTGAGAGTCCCTTGGACTGCAGGGAGATCCAATCAGTCCATTCTAAAGGAGACCAGTCCTGGGTTTTCATTGGAAGGACTGATGCTGAGGCTGAAACTCCAATACTTTGGCCAACTCATGTAAGAGTTTACTCATTGGAAAAGACCTTGATGCTGGGGGAACTGGGGGCAGGAGGAGAAGGGGATGACAGAGGATGAGATGGCTGGATGGCATCACTGACTTGATGGATGTGAAATTTGGTGAACTCCGGGAGTTGGTGATGGACCAGGAGGCCTGTCGTGCTGTGATTCATGGGGTCACAAAGAGTCAGACAAAACTGAGCAACTGAACTGAACTGATATTTTTGATGATTGAATAGTTTTAAAGTTTAATAGCTCATAAGATATATAATGTCAGAGGCACTCAAAGGAAATTATTTTGTGTGTGTGTTCTCTCTTCTCTTCTTGAAGCTGATGAGCTTCCATCTACCAATTCAAGTAGAGGCCACTAAAATTAGATCATGTGAAAACAAAACATATTTTTTTTACATTCTTTAGAGGAATTGATTGTCAACTTGACATGAAGCTTTTCAAATTCTTTTTCTCTCACTATACCACATTCAGGGAATACTGTATTTAATATGAGGTGATATATTATACTACTCTTCATAATGTAATGGGTTAAAAGTTGTTCCCTACTCTAGGAATTAGTGTCGTAATAATATCAAATGTTAATACCCAATAGCAAGTTTGCTTCTTTTTCATTGTACTACAAAGAAATAAAGTAGCAAGATTTTTAGACTGTGGTCATATTAACAAGACAATTTTTAAAAAATGGTTCCCAAATTATGAGTTAGGTTGTCACTATAATCTTGAGGGAGGGATTCTAGTTGGATATTCTATACATTGATCTAGAACTCATAGATCTATACATAGATCTAGAAGCTCCAAAGAACTGCAAAATGTGTGGTGAGTTTTAAATTTTTTTAAATATAAATTTATTTATTTTAATTGGAGGTTAATTACTTTATAATATTTTAATTTTAGGGTCAGTTGGTGTCATCAGTTACATGTAGCAATTTAGGGAAGAATATTTAGTACAAGAAGAGATGAGCCTCAAAATTAAAATTCTGGTGAATTCTCTCTTGTATAAGTAAATGTCTGGAAAAACATTGAAAAGAAGTTGTTAAAAACTTAGAAGAAGAAATAGAGTGTGAGGACAGAGAATTCAAGATAGCAGAACACCTCCAGAAAGGAAACGTCAAGTTCTGAAAAGTAGAGACATTTGGTAAGTGAAAGAAGATTCATATATATTGGATCTATCAATTAGAAAATAATATTTGTCAAAGTATTTAAAATGAAGTAGGATTACTGATAACTATATAGAGACCTAAGAAGCTGAAGGAAGTATTTCCTGATGGTCATTTTTTTTTTCATTTATTGTGAAGAAGCATTTGTTATGAGAATGAAAAGGAAGCCAAAGAAGGACATATATGCCAAAGGCTGAGTTAACTACAGGAGTCATAAAAAGGGACTTGGTAAGGATTTGTCCATCTGTAACCTTCATATGGGGCTTCCCCTGTGGTGCTAGTCATAAAAAACCCGACTGCAAATGCAGGAGTGGTACGAGATATGGATTTAATCCCCAGGTGGAGAAGAGTCCCTGAAGGAGGGAATGCCATCCACTCCAATATTCTTACCTGGAGAATACCATGGACAGAGGAGCCCGGCGAGCTACGGTCCATAGGGTCTCAGAGAGTCACACACAACAGAAGTTGACCTAGGATGAACACACCTTGATATGAATTTGGCTCCTACCTTATGTCACATACAGGTTGCTTCTTTTTGAATATCTTATTTTCATTGCTAACATTATGTTTTAGATTTGCCCTTTCACTTATTTGTAACTATTGAATCTTCTCTCTATATGTACATTTATTTCTTTCAAAATAATCTTTCTAATTCCCTCCCAACAAGGCAAGATATCACCTCCCTTGGAACTATAATTACAGTAGTTTCTATTTTTGGCTCTGTTTACAACCCTGAACAATTTAAAGCACAAAGTCAACATACAATTATTTTCTTATCTCTCCACGTTCTTGGCACTGGAAGCAAATAAATCTTACTTTAAGAAATACGCTTCCTGTCCGCCTTTATCCACTGAAACAACTCAGAATGAATATCTTGAAAATTTGAAATCCTGTCATTACTTATGAACTATCACATACTTGACCACAGCTAAAATGTAGGTGCAAAGCTCATCAAACATGTGCCTCTTGCAATGGAAGCTCAGAGTCTTAACCAGTGAACCTCTAGAAAAATTCATAAAGCAAGCTTCTTATACTTAGTTCAGTTCAGTTCAGTTCAGTCGTTCAGTCGTGTCTGACTCTGCGACCCCATGAATCGCAGCATGCCAGGCCTCCCTGTCCATCACAGTAGACCAAATTAAAATTGAAATTGAGATTATGTCTCACATATATAGCTTGGAAAAATAGATTCCAAAGGACTGCTTTTCAGAGCTGAAGTTGAAAATTGCAGCTGTGATTTAAAAAATGATTTTCTTTATTAAAATATCAAAATAGAGAGCAATTAAAAGCCTGTTCCCTGAAAGTATGTTTTCTACAAACAACATCTGAAAATAATTATTATGACATGTTAATTCTCCTAATAAATGAAAGCTAAATGCTTTATAATGTCATTATTGTCCTCTCACAAATATCTTTTAAACACTAAAGAAAACAATTTACTACAAAATTAATTTTTTCTACAAAGAGAATGCAAATATTGAATCTAGTGAAACAATTTGAGGCAAATTTGAAAGCTTAATTTATCATTTTTAGGTATATTGAATTTGGGTTCAAGGCAGCAAAATTCACTCTGCTTTAAAAGATCAATTTGTTGTTGTTCAGTTGCTCAGCATTCTCCGACTCTTTGTGACTCCATAGACTGCAGCATGCCAGGCTACCCTGTCCTTCACCATCTCCCAGAGCTTGGTCAAACTCATCTCTATTGAGTCAGTGATGCCATCCAACCATCTTGTCCTCTGTCATCCCCTTCTCCTCCTGCCTTCAATGTTCTCCAGATTCAGGTCTTTTCTAATGAGTCAGTTCTTCATATCTGGTGGTTAAAGTATTGGGGCTTCAGTATCAGTCCTTCCAATGAATATTCAGGACTGATTTCCACTAAAACTGACTTGTTTGGTCTCCTTGCAGCCCCAGGGACTCTCAAGAGTCTTCTTCAACACTACAGTTCAAAAGCATCAATTCTTTGATGTTCAGCCTTCTTTATGGTCCAACTCTCACATCCATACATGACTACTGGAAAAACTATAGCTTGGACTAGATAGACCTGTGTTGGCAGTGTAATGTCTCTGTTTTTTAATATGCCATATAGCTTGGTCATAGCTTTTCTTGCAAGGATTAAGTGTCTTTTAATTTCATGGCTGCAGTCACCATCTGCAGTGATTTTGGAGACAAGAAAATAAAAGTCTTGGAAACAATGTTTTCATTGTTCCCCTATCTACTTGCCATGAAGTGATGGGAATGGATGCCATGATCTTAGTTTTTGAATGCTGAGTCTTAAGCCAGCTTTTTCACTCTCTTTCACTTTAATCAAAAGGCTCTTTAGTTCCTCTTCAATTTCTGTGATAAGGGTGCTGTCATCTGCATATCTGAGGTTATTGATATTCCTCCCTGCAAACTTGATTCCAGCTTGTGCTTCATCCAGCCTGGCATTTTGCATGATGTACTCTGCATATAAGTTAAATAAGAAAGATATTATTAGATTTCAGGGCAATGATCAGATTAGAAAGTTTAAAGCTTCTCTGCCAAGAAACTAGAATGAAGTCATGGAAAAATTAAACAAAGCAATGCACTTTAGAAGGTAAGAGTTTATGAGGGATGCATTTTTTAACTGAATGCTTTTTACTTGCCTATCCTTTAAACTAGTAAAACTTAGCAAACTTTCCAAAATCCAGTGAAAGAGCTATGTACATATTATTTTTTCTCCAGGTTTGAAGTATAAACCCTTTGGATACTTCTTAGCCATTTTCCCCCAATAATCATAGCTGCTAAAATGTCAGCCAAGGCCTTTGAAATCCATATCTGTATTTGATATTGTACATAGACTTCACATACATAAGGTTACACACACACACACAGATACACACTCCACACAAGCACAAAAAAACTCAAGCCACTTGTCAGATGATAATCCATGTCTGATAATAAGAACCTACTGCATAGCCCAGGAAGTCCACTCAGTGCCCTGTGATGACCCAAATGGAAAGCAAAAAAAAAAAGAGTGGATATATGTATATGTGTAACTAATTTGCTTTACTGTGCAGCAGAAACTAACACAACATTGTAAACCAAATCTACACTAATAATAAATAATACAAAAGTTGTTGCTCAGTCACTCAGTCATGTCCAAATCTGCAACCCCATGGACTGCAGCATTCCAGGCTTCCCTGTTCTTCACCATCTCCCGGAGCTTGCTCAAACTCATCTCCATTGAGTCAATGATGCCATCCGACCATCTAATCATCGGTCATCCCCTTTTCCTCCTGCCTTCAGTCTTTCCCAGCATCAGGGCCTTTTCCAATGACCTGACTCTTCACATCAGGTGGCCAAAGTATTGGAGCTTTAGCTTCAGCTTCAGTCCTTCCAATGAATACTAAGGGTTGATTTCCTTTAGAATTAACTGGTCTGAACTCTTTGCTCTCCAAGTGATGAATAAATTTTTAAAATGCATTCGAAAATTCAAATCTCTTTAAGCTAAAGTCAGTGTCAAAGTTTCCTAGAACATTCCCCCCCCCAATTATTTCTGTATTGTAATAACAGATGGAGTCTATTTTTCATATTTTTAGTGAAATAGTGAGAGATACACTAAGTTTTTGCTGAGTTAATGATTACCCAGTTACAGATAAGTAATCTGTACATTGATGAACAAGATTAACATTCTCAGGACTTAGTTTGACCCGGATTAAGATAAACTATAGACAAAATGCAGGATGCAGGAGACCCGGGTTCGATCCCTGGGTTGGGAAGATCCCCTGGAGAAGGAAATAGCAATCCACTCCAGGACTATTGCCTGGAAAATCCCATGGACAGAAGAGCCTAGTAGGCTACAGTCCATGGGGTCACAAAGAGTCGGACACGACTGAGCGACTTCACTTCATAGACAAAATGGACTTCCCAAGTGGCTCTAGTGGTAAAGAACCAATGCAGGAGACATAAAGACGTGAGTTTCAATCCTGAGTCAGGAAGATCCCCTGGAGGTGAGTATTGCAACCCACTCCAGAATTCTTCCCTGGAGAATCCCATGTAAAGAGGATCCTGGAGGACTGCAGTCTATAAGGTTGCAAAGAGTCAAACAACTGAAGTGACTTAGCACAAGAGAAATCTATATGCAAGTCAAGAAGCAACATTTAGAATTGGACATGGAACAACAGACTGGTTCGAAATTGGGAAAGGAATATTTCAAGGCTGTATATTGTCACCCTGCTTATTTAACTTTTATGCAGAGTACATCATGAGAAATGCAGGGTTGTTTGAAGCACAAGCTGGAAATAAGATTGCCAATAGAAAAATCACTAACCTCAGATATGCAAATAACACCATCTTATGGCAGAAAGTGAACAGGAACTAAAGGGTCTCTTGATGAAAGTGAAAGAGGAGAGTGAAAAATCTGGCTTAAAGCTCAACATTCAGAAAACAAAGATCATGCCATCCAGTCTCATCACTTCATGGAAAATAGATGGGGACACAATGGAAACAGTGACAGATTTTATTTTCCTGGGCTCCAAAATCACTGCAGATGGTGACTGCAGCCATGAAATGAAAAGATGCTTGCTCCTTGGAAGAAAAGCTATGACCAACCTAGACAGCATATTAAAAAACAGAGACATTACTTTGCTGACAAAGGTCTCTACAGTCAAAGCTATGGTTTTTCTATTAATCATGCATGGATGTNAAAAAAAAAAAAGAGTGGATATATGTATATGTGTAACTAATTTGCTTTACTGTGCAGCAGAAACTAACACAACATTGTAAACCAAATCTACACTAATAATAAATAATACAAAAGTTGTTGCTCAGTCACTCAGTCATGTCCAAATCTGCAACCCCATGGACTGCAGCATTCCAGGCTTCCCTGTTCTTCACCATCTCCCGGAGCTTGCTCAAACTCATCTCCATTGAGTCAATGATGCCATCCGACCATCTAATCATCGGTCATCCCCTTTTCCTCCTGCCTTCAGTCTTTCCCAGCATCAGGGCCTTTTCCAATGACCTGACTCTTCACATCAGGTGGCCAAAGTATTGGAGCTTTAGCTTCAGCTTCAGTCCTTCCAATGAATACTAAGGGTTGATTTCCTTTAGAATTAACTGGTCTGAACTCTTTGCTCTCCAAGTGATGAATAAATTTTTAAAATGCATTCGAAAATTCAAATCTCTTTAAGCTAAAGTCAGTGTCAAAGTTTCCTAGAACATTCCCCCCCCCAATTATTTCTGTATTGTAATAACAGATGGAGTCTATTTTTCATATTTTTAGTGAAATAGTGAGAGATACACTAAGTTTTTGCTGAGTTAATGATTACCCAGTTACAGATAAGTAATCTGTACATTGATGAACAAGATTAACATTCTCAGGACTTAGTTTGACCCGGATTAAGATAAACTATAGACAAAATGCAGGATGCAGGAGACCCGGGTTCGATCCCTGGGTTGGGAAGATCCCCTGGAGAAGGAAATAGCAATCCACTCCAGGACTATTGCCTGGAAAATCCCATGGACAGAAGAGCCTAGTAGGCTACAGTCCATGGGGTCGCAAAGAGTCGGACACGACTGAGCGACTTCACTTCATAGACAAAATGGACTTCCCAAGTGGCTCTAGTGGTAAAGAACCAATGCAGGAGACATAAAGACGTGAGTTTCAATCCTGAGTCAGGAAGATCCCCTGGAGGTGAGTATTGCAACCCACTCCAGAATTCTTCCCTGGAGAATCCCATGTAAAGAGGATCCTGGAGGACTGCAGTCTATAAGGTTGCAAAGAGTCAAACAACTGAAGTGACTTAGCACAAGAGAAATCTATATGCAAGTCAAGAAGCAACATTTAGAATTGGACATGGAACAACAGACTGGTTCGAAATTGGGAAAGGAATATTTCAAGGCTGTATATTGTCACCCTGCTTATTTAACTTTTATGCAGAGTACATCATGAGAAATGCAGGGTTGTTTGAAGCACAAGCTGGAAATAAGATTGCCAATAGAAAAATCACTAACCTCAGATATGCAAATAACACCATCTTATGGCAGAAAGTGAACAGGAACTAAAGGGTCTCTTGATGAAAGTGAAAGAGGAGAGTGAAAAATCTGGCTTAAAGCTCAACATTCAGAAAACAAAGATCATGCCATCCAGTCTCATCACTTCATGGAAAATAGATGGGGACACAATGGAAACAGTGACAGATTTTATTTTCTTGGGCTCCAAAATCACTGCAGATGGTGACTGCAGCCATGAAATGAAAAGATGCTTGCTCCTTGGAAGAAAAGCTATGACCAACCTAGACAGCATATTAAAAAACAGAGACATTACTTTGCTGACAAAGGTCTCTACAGTCAAAGCTATGGTTTTTCTATTAATCATGCATGGATGTCAGAGTTGGACCATAAAGAAGGCTGAGCATCAAAGAATTGTTGCTTTTGAACTGTGGTATTGGAGAAGCCTCTTGAAAGTCCCTTTGACAACAAGGAGGTCAAACCAGTCAATCCTAAAGGAAATCAGTCCTGAATATTCATTGGAAGGACTGATGTTGAAGCTGAAACTCCAATACCTTGGCCACCTAATGCAAAGAACTGACTCATTGGAAAAGACTCTAATGCTGGGAAAGAGTGAAGGTGGGAGGAAAAGGGGAATGGCAGAGGATGAGATGGTTGCATGGCATCACTGACTGGATGGGCATGACTTTGAGCACCTCTGGAAGTTGGTGATGGACAGGGAGGCTTGTCAGGCTGCAGTCCATGGTGTCCCAAAGAATCAGGCTTGACTGAGAGACTGAAATGAACTGACTGAACCGAACTGACTGAACCGAAGTGCTTTATATTTGTTGAATGAGTGAATAAATGAAACCAGAAGATGGGAGACATGCTTGGGTTTCAAGACACAATGTTGCTCAGAATTTGTATTTCTTTTGATACATTAATATGATGATATTATGTCAAGGAACAATTGGATTAAAAATGAGGTATAACATTTCCAGAAGCAAAATAGGCAGATTTTTTTCCTAGGTACTATTTTTTGTTTAAAAGGACTTAAGCATGAAAGTTTTTATCCAGTCTTGAGCATATTTGCCCCACATTACTGGGGCTATATTTTCTGGAATGACCTCTAACTTTCTATCTAATATCCCATCCATTTCTGCAATAAAATCAATAAAGAAAGATAGAGCCTCAAACACAATTATTTCACAATTACTTTTAGCTAATATGGCATCAGTATAATGAGTAACTTTAGCATTTGAATTAGATTTAGGCCACTTATTTAAAGCTTACCTTCCTGAATTATGGTATCATGCCAGATAATTTAAATCCCCAGGTGCTAGACAAACAGTAAATCAAATTACTAGCACTGCAAGAAAAAAGCAAATTGCTCTTGCTACCCAGCACTAACAGTGACTCCAAAGATCACATAAGCCAAATCAGTGACTGCATATGAATCAAGAGTGACTAAGAATCACCTTACAATGTGAAAATATGGAGAGTCACAGTTCTCATCTAATTGTGGCTACCTTCTATGCATAATTCCAATTGTATTCTATAAATAATGTCCAAAATGTATTTAATTTCTGTACCAGCTAAATTGAGATCATAATTAGAAGACTGTTGCTATCAGGTACAACCTACTCTTCTAATTTCTGCTTTAAAAATAAAGCTTTATTTATCTCCTTGAAAATATGGCAACTATGATTTTATATTTGCAACTTTATTGTGGGAGGAGGTCTATGGAAACAGTCATATTTGCATTTTCAAGTAAAAGTTTGTTGCACTGTTTTTCTTCATCCTTTCAAGTGAAAATACATTTATTTTTTCCTAAAATCACAATAAACCAATCCTATTATCACTTTACGGAGAAGGTAATGGCACCCCACTCCAATACTCTTGCCTGACAAATCCCATGGACGGAGGAGCTTTCCTGGTAGCTCAGATGGTAAAGAATCCCCCTGCAATGCACGAGACCCCAGTTCAATTCCTGGGTCAGGAAGACCCACTGGAGAAGGATAGGCTACCCGCTCCAGTATTCTTGGGCTTCCCTTGTAGCTCAGCTGGTAAGAATAATCCATCTGCCATGCAGGGACCTGGATCCGATCCCTCGGTTAGGAAGATATCCTGGAGAAGGGAAAGGCTACCTGCTTCAGGATGCTGGCCTGGAGAATTCCAAGGACTGTATAGTCCATGGGATCTTAAAGAGTTGGACAACACTCAGCGACTTTCACTTTCACTTTCAGAATCTGTACAAAAAATCACTTTGGTTCTCTATGCTCCATCTTAGAAACTTAGTAAAACTTTGCCACTGAAAATTCTCTCTTCAGTATCCCCAATCATGGATATAATCTCTGTTCCCAAAGCTTCCTAGTTTTTTAAAACTATTTTTAATTTCTAAATTTTTTCATGTGTATTTTATTAATATTATTTGCTTTAAAAAGCACACTATTGAGGTATGGTTTACATACAAAAAAGCCAAATATATTTAATATATACAACTGATGAGTTTGGAGATAAGTTGTTGTTCAGTCACTCAGTCGTGTCCAATTCTTTGCAACCCCATAGACTGTAGCACAATGCAGGGACCTGGATCCGATCCCTCGGTTAGGAAGATATCCTGGAGAAGGGAAAGGCTACCTGCTTCAGGATGCTGGCCTGGAGAATTCCAAGGACTGTATAGTCCATGGGATCTTAAAGAGTTGGACAACACTCAGCGACTTTCACTTTCACTTTCAGAATCTGTACAAAAAATCACTTTGGTTCTCTATGCTCCATCTTAGAAACTTAGTAAAACTTTGCCACTGAAAATTCTCTCTTCAGTATCCCCAATCATGGATATAATCTCTGTTCCCAAAGCTTCCTAGTTTTTTAAAACTATTTTTAATTTCTAAATTTTTTCATGTGTATTTTATTAATATTATTTGCTTTAAAAAGCACACTATTGAGGTATGGTTTACATACAAAAAAGCCAAATATATTTAATATATACAACTGATGAGTTTGGAGATAAGTTGTTGTTCAGTCACTCAGTCGTGTCCAATTCTTTGCAACCCCATAGACTGTAGCACACCAGGCTTTCTTGTCCTTCATCATCTCTCGCAGCTTGCCCAAAGTCATGATTGAGTCAGTGATGCCATCCAACCATCTTGTCCTCTGTCATCCCCTTTTCCTCCTGCCTTCAATCTTTCTCATCATCAGGGTCTTAACATAAGTAGATACTAACCCTAAAACCACCATCACAATCTATGTATTCAACATAGCCATCACCTTCTAAAGGTTCTTCTTATCATATAAGCGGTTTTATAAACTGGTATGAATGTCTGGAGAAATAGCCAAAGCTCTCTAATTTTTGAATGCCAGTGTTTTTCAGAAGGAACTTCCCTGGTTCAGAGGTAAAGAATCATTCTGCGATGCAGAAGATGTGAACTCAATCCCTGAGTTGGGAAGATCCCCTGGGGGAGGGCACGGCAACCCACTCCAGTATTCTTGCATGGAGAATCCCGTGAATGGAGGAGCCTGGCAGGTTGCAGTCCATAGAGTCGCAAAGAGTCAGACATGACTGAAGTGATTGAGCATGCATGCGCACACAGCACATTGTCAGAAACATTTGGATTTCAGCATCGCATTTACAATCGCCACCAAGAGATTTTTTTTAAGTGATTGATCTGAAAGAACAGACAGTGGGATAAATTTAATGAGGAAATTTGAGGCAATTCCAGCTTTAGTGTTTTTGTTGTTGCTGTGGTTCTTGTTAGGTAGTGTACATGTGTGTCAGTGTGCATGTGCATGTGTTTGTGTGTGTGTGTGTGTGTGTGTGTAGACTTGTTGACGGAGAAGGCGATGGCACCCCACTCCAGTACTCTTTCCTGGAGAATCCCAGGGACGGGGGAGCCTGGTGGGCTGCAGTCCATGGCGTCATGAAGAGTTGGATGCGACTGAGCGACTTCACTTTCACTTTTCTCTTTCATGCATTGGAGAAGGAAATGGCAGCCCACTCCAGTGTTCTTGCCTGGAGAATCCCAGGGACGGGGGAGCCTAGTGGGGTGCCATCTGTGGGGTCGCACAGAGTCGGACACGACTGAAGTGACTTAGAAGCAGCAGCAGCAGACTTGTTGACAGGAAGCAGATGACCTTTCTATTATTTCCTAGGGCTGCCTTAACAAAATACCACAAATTCATTGTCTGTAAACTGCAAAAATTTGTTGTCTCACAGTTTTGGGTATTTGAAGTTCAAAGTGATGCTGTCTACAGGGACATGATCCATCTGAAACCTATAAAGGAAATCTTTCCAGGCTTATGGTGGTTTGTCAGCAACCTTTGGAGTTACCTGGTTGGTAGAGCCAACACTCTAACCCTTGGTCTTCACATAGCATTCTTCCTATATTTCTGTCTTCATAAGTATATCAGTCTTATAGAACTAAGGGCCCACAATACAGCAGTGTAATAGTATATTAATTTGTTAATAGCCAACTATGTCTGCATGACATGACTTTAGTTCCAAAAAATAATAACCTATTCATTTCTCTTGATTCTGTGAGTTTTCTCATGCTCTGCTCTGCAGTTCTTCTGGTCTCATTTGGAGCCTCTTACAAGGCTGCTTTAAGCTGAAAGATGATTTGAGATATATTATGTCATTCTCAATGTACCTTCCACATGGTTTTTAATCATTCAGCAGTCTAGCCTGGCTTCAGTTCAGCATTGCTACTCGATTCCACAACAGCATGTCTCTTCTGCCCCATTTCATCTGTCAAAGTAAGAACACAGGCTGTTCCAAAGTCAAGAAGTGTATGAATAGATTCATCTCTTATATGAGGATTGGCATGCCCAGACACATTGGGAGGTAACTGTGGAAGCCTCAGTGAGGATTACTTAGGATCAAATACTACTTGCCACTATTGTTACTATTTCTAGTTATTTATTTTAATAAGTCATAATGTTCTACTCTATCAATGGAAGTCCAATGACGAGAGAAAAACCACAGGATAATTTACACAGGAAGAGTTTTATATAAAAAAGTTGAACTAAAACAAGGAATTGGAATAATGAGGAGTAAGTATTAAAAAGAGGACTGTAAAAGTTTAGGAATATAGGACTGGTGGATTCAAGAACACCATATACCATTAAAACTGACTAGAGATATCCAAGTAAAAGAAACCCTCCAGCCAGGGAAACTGGACGTGATGACAGCTCCAAAGGAAAGAGATATTTTATTTTTAATAACTTCTACTCAGGCACAAATTATGAACGGTGATGGTATATAATTACAACATATTTTCTTTGTTGAAGTCACTGAGAAATGTTTTTCTTATTAACACTTAGAAATATGAAAATAACAAATAAGAGGAATAAGTTTTGGGGATCTAACATACAGCATGGTGATTATAGTTAATCATACCGTATTATATACTTGGCACTGCTAAGAGAGTAGATGTTAAAGGTTCTCATCACACACAAAAAATGGCAATTATATGACCCGATTGAGGAGTTAGCTAACACCATAATGGGGCTGATTTTACAACATGTAAGTGCGTCAAATCAATACATTGTACCCTTTAAAATTACATAAGTATATACCAATTATATGTCAATAAAACTAGGGGAAAAGAATTTAAAAATAGCAAGTATGATTATTTCTGATTAGAATAAAGAACATTATTGAAAAATGTGCAAAATATTTTCATGATTTAAGAATCTAGAGACATTTCAAGGTATCTTGATTTAGGAAAAATGGCAAGTTTCATGCCATTTTTCCTAGAAAAGGGGAGAATTATCATTCGGCCAATTCTCTGAGACTCTTGGACTAAAAATAATATTATTTTCTAAGCATGCCCTAAAAGTGTCTAAGCCCTGTTAATTCATAGTTGCATTAAAAATTTGTTGAATAAAAATCCATGAGTAGTTTTTTTCAGATAGATATAAGAAACTTAAAGATAGCATTTCTGTCAAATTTTAAAAATATATAAAATGTTTTTTAAGACATACATTTGATTTAAATATCCTTACTAAAATTCATAACAACTTCTATTGTCAGTTAAAAAAAAAATCCTGCGGCTTTCATAATTTTAGATTCCAAATAATATCTTAACTTCCATATTATGGCCCAAAAGACATTTAAACATTATTATCTGATACTAACAATTTTATCTTTCTTCTAATTATATGGAGCATTAAGCTAAACTATGCAAAATAATCACAATTATGTACATGCACAGTCATTAAGTCATCTCNCTTTGGAATTTTCCAAATAATATCTTAACTTCCATATTATGGCCCAAAAGACATTTAAACATTATTATTTGATACTAACAATTTTATCTTTCTTCTAATTATATGGAGCATTAAGCTAAACTATGCAAAATAATCACAATTATGTACATGCACAGTCATTAAGTCATCTCCAAGTCTTTGTGACCCCATGGCCTCTAGCCCACTACCCTGTCCTCTGTCCATAGGATTTCCCCAAGCAAGAATACTGGAGTCAGTTGCCATTTCCCTTTGCAGGGAATCTTCCCAACTCAGGGATTGAATCTAGTCACCTGCATTGGCAAGTGAGTTCTTTACTACTGAGCACCAGGGAAGCTCAATCACAATTATATTGAGGACTTAGATAGGCACTGAAATTAGTAAATAATAATAATAAATACAAAGTATAGAGCATCTTATGGAAAAAAGCTAAACTATTTCTGAGGTAATAGTTACAAAATAATAGCTCATCTTCATTTATCTATCTCATAGCACAAAGTTCCTCTGAACCACATAACCACAAGCAATGTTATCAATTTCTAAAATACACACACATTAACAGTTACTAACCACGACCACAATAAACTAATTGAGGAAGCCCACTTAGCTTGAAAATATAAAAATAAATTATAATGCTACAGAGAAGTAGAGAAAAACCAATACAATATTGTAAAGTAATTAGCCTCCAATTAAAATAAATAATTTTTTTTTAATTCAGTTGTTTGTATTTGGCATACAGCAACTTGCCTGGAGAAGCCCAGGGGCAGCAGAGCCTGGTGGGCTGCCGTCTATGGGGTCGCACAGAGTCGGATATGACTAGTGACTTAGCAGCAGTAGCAACATAATAAAACCAGGGTGGATTTCTGGGAAAATATATGTGATTCACCAGGAGAATAAAAGCAAATATTATTTAAATATTTTAAATTTCATTTGAGAAAAAATCATATTATCTAAAAATCATGNCTTGCCTGGAGAAGCCCAGGGGCAGCAGAGCCTGGTGGGCTGCCGTCTATGGGGTCGCACAGAGTCGGATATGACAAGTGACTTAGCAGCAGTAGCAACATAATAAAACCAGGGTGGATTTCTGGGAAAATATATGTGATTCACCAGGAGAATAAAAGCAAATATTATTTAAATATTTTAAATTTCATTTGAGAAAAAATCATATTATCTAAAAATCATGATAGAATAAAATACCTTTGGCAAGATATAAATCTGTCAGTGGTTTTGCCTGCAGCAATTAGCTTCATTATAGTGAAACAAAAGTCAAAATGTCAGTATTGCTAAAAGAGCTTTTTAATAGGGAGCCAGAATCCATTGAGAAAGTGGGACTTACGTAGGTCTCAACCTGATGGATTCTAAACTTTTGACCACTTATAGTCTTAATGTAGTCATTCAGAAATTCCACACAATATCCAGAAATTTGAGATATTACCAGACACTTACTCAAAATAACTGGCTACAGCCTATCCCTTATGAACAAATATTTCCTTTTTGCATCAGAGCCAACCATAATACTTGTAAGAAAACTTTAACAACATTGTGTCCTGTATAAGCTCTTGACTTATTCCCTTTCTCGGAACTCTTTTTACATTTTACCTGAATCTGTGTTTCCTGAATTGCTATTCCTAAGACTCTAAATAGAGCTCTTTATTCTCTGTTGCCTTGGTACTAATTATTGTTTTTCAACAGTAGAGATAACGTTAGAATAGGAAACCGACTCTACTTTATGTATAATTGTCAAATTTCATGTGGAGTAAAACAAAGGGGTCAAACCACAATTGTAAATTTTTCAATATCCTGATAAAAATAGGTATATATAAAATTTGAACATGAAAAATAAATATTTTTTAAATACAATGCACCAAAAATTGATAAAAGAATTAAACTGGCATAACAAAGTTTGCTCTAGGAAAATGTTTTCTACAAAGATTCATCAGTTCTATGGAAAACGATGGAAAGATTTGATTTCATAAACTGAGAATCAAAATCACAACAAAAGCATCAAGACTAAAATATCCAATGATGATAAAAAGATGAGATTTAAGTGGTAGAGTCGACATGTTCTATGTCCAAGATAGAAAGATACTGTTCAGGGGAGGCTTTGTCTCTAACCAGCCAAAGAGAATCCAGGATGCTAAATTTGGTTGTACTTGCAAAGAAACATTCAGGAAAATAAAAGAGCAATTATCACTGAGCTAAGTTTCAAACTTCTTTTGCTCACTGTTTTTATACTCATATAATGAATGAACAGCATTGTCAAGAACATTTTAAAGTGCCTTAGGATAGGACTGGAATCCAGCCAGGAAATTAGGCAAATGCAATTCTGAGGGGAATAAAAAAGAAATATAGAAACACGAAGTGGGAGTTGTATTTTTGTATTGCCTTTGTTTTTTTGTTTTTGTTTTTGTACAGTCTCAGAATGCTTGTGCAAATCAATTTCTGCAGCAATGGGACTCAAATTCTGAATTTTCTCTTGAAAAGAACATAAACTATTGAGGTTACAGTTAGAGAACGACCTCCAGTGGCTTGTATAAATTACACAGAACAGCCCATAAATTACATTTGTCGCAGATCTGACAACCTCAGAATTACACTGGAACAGAACTAACTAGTGCAATGCTCATGTCAAAGAAATTTCTTATTCCCCAAATGAAATGACCTAATTATGATAGCATTATAATCACCATGGTCTTCCCCAGTAGCTCAGGTGGTTAAAAATCCACGTGCAAAGCAAGAGACCTTGGTTCGACTTCTGGGTCTGAAGATCCGCTAGAGAAGTGATGGGTTATCCACTCCAGTTTTCTTGGGCTTCCCTGGTGGCTCAGACAGTAAAAAATCCACCTGCAAGACCAGAGACCTGATAGCA